>JAODPA010121650.1:0-17989 GCA_025585075.1 Nepenthes mirabilis | reverse complement strand
GTCTCTATACGATTAGATTTACATATAATATTCCACGAATTTAAGAAAAATAAAATTAATTTTTTTTTTATTAAATTAAAAGGCGTGTAGGGTTAAATACACATCTAGCGACGTACAAATTGAGATATAAGATCTGTACCTCAGCTTCTAGGCGAGGCCCCATTCCTAATTTTATTATCCACTTGCAAGATAATAATGTCGTCACTCATTAAACACCCAGACGGATGCATTATGTTCAAATAAGACGAAACGTATTCCAATAATTACTCCCTCCCGTTTACAAAATCACTCGCCCCTCATTACCGTCGAAATTCTTACCAGACAACACAGTAGGGATTCTGCAGTCTCTTGAAATACTTACTCCACCAAACCACATATAGCATGGTCAGGCGTCGGTCATCCTCACTGCCTGTAAAAGAAAATATTAACAAAAAAATCTCACTCACTTAAAGAAGACGTAGGGACCAATTTATATGTTCAAATAAGGTAGAGGGGGCACAAGGAACACAATAATACGTTAGAAACTTAAATGCTGTCTTGGTTGCTGAGGGACCAAAAACTAAAGTGCGTTTGGAGGGACCCCTCCATCCTGGGCAGGCAACCTGCTAGAACCCTAGTTACTGGGGGAGCATTAGGAGATATTTTTTAACTATTCATGATGACATAACATCTCATTCATCGATTAGCTTCAAAGGGCCAACATAAAACGGATAAATAGGAGGACGCTACATCACCAAATCTCAAATTATTAGCGTCCGATACAGCACCCTTCCAAGTTCCCACCCGTATGTTAGCAGACACAGAAGCATTAACTCAGCCTATTGTCCAACATGATAATAGGCTATTTAATCATTCCCACACCCACCGCCCCCTCTTCTTGAGAATAGGTCGGTCATTTATTATGCATGTGTGAGAGGAATTTCAAATGCTAGTTGTATAACCCGTTGGCATCCCTTTTCTGGTCCAAGATCACCTTTACTCCAGGGGTAGGCAATTTACATCGTGATACCCCATCAACATATTTCCATTAGGTTCATAAAATGAAGCATCCAAAATGCATGCCGACACCATTTTGCATGTCCCCATTAAAAAGCATTCAATCGCAGAGTGAGTTGGAGAGCAAATCTGGTTCCAGTAGTTTGATCAGTTGCCAGAACACACACTGCAAATTTTGGACAAAGCTGGAGATTAGGGATTGGTGATATTCTCAAACCACTGCAAACAGACATCGCACTGATGAATTGCAGCCATAGATTATGTCGTACAATATTTGTATTCCGGCAACAATGCCACTTAGCGGGTATCACAACATTACATGGAGTGATGATAAACATTGGTTGAAAAAAGTAAACCAGTTTTCAGATCGTATCTAATAAATAAAGAAGCATAAAAAGGCACTGGGATGCTGGCCATCAGTTTTGGGGTTCCACGCTCAGTCAAAAAAGGCATGATGGAATTGCAACGGCATTGACAAGGTAGCCGGCAGGAGCAGGTAGATGCCACTCATTCACGAGCCAAAGAGATGAAAACCCACTAGCTGGGTGGTCATTGTCACCGAGGAACTGCAAAGTCTATGAAAACCCATAAAATAAAGAAAATCAGTGGAAGATTGAAGACAATCGTCTGATTAATAATAACACAAAGGTAGGTTGTACAGGAAAAAAATTACAATAATAAAAAACGAAGGATATGTCAGGAGGTAAAGGAACATTAATCGGAGCACAAAGGGCACTTGGAACAGCAACACTTAAAACCGAAGGAGCTGCGCAACTATCGGTAAAATTCATGGCAATGCACACTATTTCACATTTTCAACAATTACACAGTATTTCCCATAAGGACAATAAGGGTAGCTCAGGTGACAGATTCTTAGTGGGATCTACTACCTCTAAGATGAGGTTTGCATGAAAAATTCTATCCACAGCCCATGTAAAATGAGAAATAACACAATCTGATGCATGCAGTATGCAGCGTTTGGGAAGAGCAGGCATAATACTTGCTCCGTGTTTCCACCTTGAAGGAACAGAACTCCAACTTTAGATACCTAAAATGCTCGCCATCTTTACAAAAATGACCACAAATCATCTAATCTCTATCACCAAGACAATCTACTCAATCTAGTTTGTATTAAAGCATAGGCTGAAGCCATTCAATTTTAAACCTCAGTATATCATAAATCAGTCATGAATTATGTTTCATCTAAAGAGAATATTGACACTATTATCATGTACTAATCAATAACTATTTTCCCTAAATTTCAAGATTGTTTCCAATGAATTTAGTCAAGCAATGAAATGTGATTATTGAACTTAGACAGCAACAAAAATGGCTTTTACCATTCTAGACTAGCCGATCACATGCTTGACTTCATTCAACATCAGGTATCGCTGAGGTGATTTCTTCAATCGGTAAAAATGAGCAGGAGAACACAAAGGTGGGCCAGAATAGCAACAATACAAGCCCAAGGTGAGTCAATATCCTCAATTCACATGGGCATTTACCCAAAATCTTGCAATCTTCACTCGGAGAGTCTATTGCTACCTAATTACCCTTTTATATACTAGAAACAACCATGAATAAAGTGAATATTGTTTTGAACAGTGATTCTCCATACCCCTGGAAAACCAAATAAATTTTCAAAAAGGATATGTCAAAAAATGCTTGATCAGTGCAAGAGGCTCCCACATTGTAAGGTCTAAGTGACAAGGTGAAACTTGCTATGACAAATACTAGAATTATAACATAAGAACTGCATGCTTTCTCGCCAAAATTAGAAGTCACAAAAAGTTGGAAGCTGAGTAATGTGTTTTTACTTAGGTAGGGACACATTGGCTTATAACAAAAAGGGCTGGAAATTGGAATGCAATAATATCACCATATGGATCTTAGAAAAGCCATAATCATGATTGAAAATCGAATGGAATCGGAGGAATTACCAAAAAAAGAATGAGCTGCCCTTTAACTTTTCCTTTCAAGGTACTCCTTAAACGATTCAATTGTAAAAAATAAAAAAAAAAAGAAACAGATTTTAGCCATCAGTATTAGATTCTAGCAATTCATAGTCTTAATATATTATTTACAAATTGAATTAGCTACTAACATACAAGGCCAAAGTAGAATTTGCCAATATCACAAACCACAATCGAAAATTAGCTACTAACCACACACAAGTATCACTTAGATCACGGAAAAACCATCCTCATAGTTGAAAAT
This sequence comes from Nepenthes mirabilis, assembly GCA_025585075.1. Classification (NCBI taxonomy): domain Eukaryota; kingdom Viridiplantae; phylum Streptophyta; class Magnoliopsida; order Caryophyllales; family Nepenthaceae; genus Nepenthes; species Nepenthes mirabilis. The sequence goes on along the minus strand of JAODPA010121650.1, from coordinate 14,776 downwards.
CTAATGCAATCAGAGGAATTGCCACACACACACACACAAAAAGTGATCTTCCCTTTTACTTTACGCTTCAAGTTACATGAAAATAATGTACTCTTTTACTCAATCCCAGAGAGAGTGCGTGTGTAATACCCCGGTATTTCTGGTCAGACGCATGGTAGAAATCACTAACAGTAAAAACATTTTAAAGGGGAGAACGAGCGAAGAGAAATCAGAGGCGAAGCCCTGCTGCCAGAAGTTTGTCAAAGCAATTTCATAGTCTCGCTTTGTGCCGAGGCTTCCATCAGGCAAGGGACACTCCTTACTTTACCTGCTTCATCTATCTGCAAGCAATTTTTCCATATTATGCGTTTTCTCAAGTTGAAATTTGTTATTCTTTGCATTCCGTTTAGTTACAAAATTTTCTTCCACAATCATGCATATGCTATTTTCCTCCTCACCGTAAATCTGTTGATTTCGTCCGATTTAACTCCTCACCCATACCGAGCTTCTTTCAGTAGGAGAACAGAGCCGATCTCTGCATGTGGAAACCAAATATAAAGCTCAGCGATTGATTAGTGACGGTCACACATAGTGGGTTGTGGAAAATACTTGGGGTTGCTTAAAGTTAACTTAACCGCAACAATGATACATGAAGACGATGAAGATGGAGAGTAGCAATCCGTATGTAAAATAAAGAGAAAAAAATCATAATAAATTAAAATAATATGCTGAAGAAATTGTTGTAACAAAATTGATGAAGAGTTTAGAGACACAATGTAGAGTTTAATCGGCTTGGTGTCAAGCATCGCATAATGCAATGGCTTCTGAATTGAAGCTTCAGTTCTGTTGATTGCAATGGTGACGTAGTGAAACAATTAGAGGTTTGCAGTGGTGAAGGGGGTTTCGGGCAATTGATTATTTCATTTTTCTATCTATTATCTATTATTTTATATTTTTTATATCTAGTTTGGATTTATGTGATGCATGATTTCATAAATGATAATCGGCTATGATGTGTGTGAATGAGAAGTAGTAGCTTAATCTGCAAATTTTGGCATCCAAGTGAAGTTAGGATCAATGCTCTTCTGGTGGGTCAGATTTTTGAGAAAAATAAGTAAATAAATAAAGCAAATGGTTGTATGGGCTTTCTTTCAATAAGTGTTAAGTTAGTAAGGAATTAAATATTCCGGGGGTTTTAGAAATATTATTATTAAATCGTAAGGAGTAAAATTAATTGGAAAAAAATTTTATTATTGTGAAGTTAGTTAGATGGTAAAATTTAAAAATAGATAGGTAGTTGGCGGCGTCATGTTAGAACTCACGGGGCTTAGTAGTCCGTGAAAGATTATGTGTGCCGAGAGTAGTCCGATGGTTAACTTACCAAAAAAAAAAGTAGTCGGATGGTTAGAGTGCCGATGGATCCTCCTCGTTCTTTCTTTGTTCCATGATGAATTTCTTTATATAGTCTTGATCATATGAGTATGGTTCTTATCAGTACTAAACGAAATCCCCATCGTTGAATTTGAAAAAGAATTATTTTGCATTGTACTAGATTATGTGCGTATTTGATGTAGGTAAGAGGAAAAAAGTAGAGAAAAGAGCAATAGAGGGGTAGAAACAAAAATAAAAACTAGAGAGGTAAAGACAAGAAAGAGATCAAACTAAGGGGGAGTGGGGGGAGTCACAAATAGCGAATTATATTCGATTTCTCAAAACATTCATTAATTCATCAATGCCATCATCCATACAATAGAAGTAGGGTTCTTATATAGAGAACCTTAATCAAATAAAAGCAAATCAAAGAAAAGAAAATCTTAATCAAATAAAATCAAATTAAATAAAATCGCAACATAATAAAATCAAATAAAATCATAATCTTTCAAATAAAATAAAATCAAAGGGAATCAAAATAAATCTTTTCTAATTTGGTATAGTTTAGATATCCGCATTAATATGTGTTATTGATTTCTTGCGGTCAAGATAAATGATACTATATGAAAACACTATGATATCAAGGAATATAGAACATGTGGTACCGTAGTGTGGTCAACAGTAATCCAATATTGATGTCTGTATCTTGGTTGCGATGAGGTACATTGTTTAATGTGAAAGAATACTTACAGCTACATAACTATTAAATAGTGTGGTACCAAGGGATATCATAGCGGCATATGTTGGGTCTAACATCATAAGATGGTTTCTACTTTGTTGAGTGGATGTTACGCATGCTAGTGAGATGTTTGTACTTTGTCGGGTAGAGTCTTAGTAGACCATAGATTTGGTTATCCAGGTTAATGGGAATTACGAGGTTGTCAAACTTATAATATCAGTTATCCAGTGCAAGTATCTAGCTGTCCAGGGGATATATAAGACCTTTGGTTTACAGTGACAAAATAAAGTTAAGAAAAATTTTCGTATTATCTTGTTATTACTAATACCTCATGAGTTTGGAATTTAGTAGGATCCACAAGTTGCCTACAGTATTATCTTGTTATTGCTAATAATATTTATTATTATTTAATATTCAAGTCATTTACACTAATATTCAAACTAGAAAATTCCTATTTATCATTTGATGTAGGATTCTAGGGCATTTTCGCCGGCTATTGGTAAATCCTATTATCTTTGTGGTACAAGGGTCCCCTATAGCCTGTCTTACTTTTACTTTTTAGTCGTGATTACGACTAGTTGTAAATTTTCGGATAGAGTTAGATTTTTATATTATTGTTGTGGCTTTTTTATTTTTCATATTCGAGATATTTATTATTTATTATACGTTCTTGATTATTATCACTTATTGGGTATTTAGTTTACCCTTATATTTCATCAACTTCACATTTCAGTTGATTATATAGCACTAGTGGTGGATCTTACTTTTGCTGCAGGACCTTCAGATAGAGACGATTTTGGAGGTTAGTTGTTATCTTCCAGTGGGAGGCAGTTAGGATATATTATTGATAGAGGCTTGGTGGCTTTTCTTTAGGCTGCAACCCAAGACTTGTTAGTAGTTTTTATTTCTGATTTCTGCATATTATATAAATGAGTTGAAAGTTGCTTAAATGAGAAATATTAAAATTATAATGGATAATAGATTTTTTGTTTTTTTTTTTTACGTGAGCAATTCAAGCCGTGTTTGATGATTAAGGCTTAGATCACCCCAATTATGGTATCAAAGAAAAATTTAGGTTTCGTGAAAGATATTCAAGGACTTAGAGATCCACAATATTTGAGAAAAATTCTAGGGTTCACTAAGTTATTCGAGGATTCATGTGGCACTCAGATTTTTAGATTGTTGATTGAATGCGTGATAAAACTTTTGTGAAAACTGATCTTATTTTTGTTTTACAGGATGTTAGAACAATTAAGTACAAATGTAAATGTATCTCACAACACACTTAACCATGCCAATGCAGAAAAGATGGCAGAGCTCCGTGGTGCACTCCATGACATGACATCTTTGGTTAATCAAGTAATTAGCATGCAAGTAATGGGACCTAGAAGTACCACCTTCTAAGCAATTGGAGAACAGCAGTAAGTACAAGACAGAAAGTGCCAGGTGATGTGCAATTTCATGGACCAGTGAGTTCTGGAATTTGCAAGTCTACCCAACCCTATACTTGCCAAGGCATGGATGGTGATAATAGAGAAGGCATTCGAGATTATTCATTGCGGGCCGACTATTTTAGTTCATCTAGCCTTCCACCTTTTTGTAGACGAGGTGAACCAGTGGTGGATCATGCTAAAAAGAGAATTGTGGTTAGCTGCCGACAAAATAACCTCGAAAGAGTTTCAACGACACTTCTACAATAAGTATTTCCCCTCATGTGTACAGGCCAATAAAAAAGTGAAATTCATATCTATGCATGGTGGTGGCGCAACATGAGGCACAGTTCACCGCACTATCATGATTCACTCTCTACCTAATCACCGACATGGAACGAAAAGCTCGACGATTCCAGGACGGATTGATTGACCCCATTCAGATGCAACTCCTTTCTTTCGATTTAGTAGAGAATAGTGATGTACTAAAACATACAATGATCACTGACCAAGCTTTGCCTCCAAAGGTCCATATTCGACCGACGACCACCACCTGGCCAGGAGTGGGCCACCGCAATCTTCAACTTGAAAATGCCAAATTTCGAATGGGCGTGAAGGGGGCCAATAATGCTTCGAATCCCAAATGACAGGACATCTTGTGAGGGATTGCATGACGGTAGTATCGACATCTACGAATCCTTCAACTTCTCTGGTGACATCTTTTGAGGAGCGGCTACCGCCCTAGGTATGGTACAATCTTCCTAGCGCAATCGATGTTGGAATGGCAAGCAACCAACCAGTCCATTCCAAGGATTGCATTAAATTTTAATATATCAAATGAAATCAGATCCACTGGTAGGCAATAGTCCTCCACCCGAGTAATGCAATCAGCATACATAATATCAACCAAGACAGTCTCACCAACAAGAGTGGATACAATGAGAGTAAAGTCCAATGGATTTAGAACAGCCTCCAAGTGTAGTACAAAGTGAGTCGACACAAAAGAATGTGCTGCACTGGAATCAAATAAAACATAAGCAAGATGGTCACAGGTATGAATAGTACCTTGCACTATATTCAGTGAATCTCAATCTCATTGCTCAGTGATGGCATAAACTCGACTTGACTTCTATGGCCTTTGTTGCCCTGCTTGCCCGATTAGTCCTTTCTTAGGCACCCTACAATCCTTGATAAAATATTTGGCTTTACCGCAATTGTAACATAAGGCAGTAGCCGCTCCTCAGAAGATGTCGCCGGAGAAGAAGCCGAAGGATTGGCAAATGTCGATACTACCATCCTACAATCCCTTGCAAGATGTCCTGACCTTTGGCATTTGAAGCATCATTGGCCCCCTTCACACACCCGTTCAGATTCTAGGTGTTTTTGAGATGAAGACTGTGGTGGCCCACTTTTGGTCGAGGTGGTAGTCGTCAGTCGAATCTGGCCCCTCTAGGGCAAGGCTTGCTAAGGGATCATTGCACGTTTTAGTACAGCATTATACTAAATAAAAAATAAGGAGATAAATCTGGATGGAGTCAATCAATCCGTCCTAGAATTGTCGAGCTTTCTGTCCCACGTTGGCCACTAGATAGAGAGTGAATTGTAATAGAGCGGTGAACTGTGCCACATATTGCACCACCGTTATGTTTCCTTAATACAAAGATATGATTCCGCTTCCTTATTAGCCATACACAAGAGGGGCAATAGTTATCATAGAAATGTCATCAAAATTCTTCCCAGGTTATGTCATTACAATCATTTGCAATTCTCTCTTTAACATGTTGCACCAATGATCCGCCTTATCTACAAAAAGGTGGAGAGCTAGATGGACCTTAATAGTTGGCCCACAATGAATGACCTAGAAAGCCTTCTCTATTCTCACCATCTAAGCCTTGGCGAGCATAGGGTCGAGTAGGCAAGCAAAATCTAAAACTCACTGGTCCATGAAATCCTGCATCACTCAGCACACTATCTTGTACTTGTTGTTCTCCAATTGTCGAGGAGGTGGTACCTCAAAGTTTCATTACTTACATGCTAATTAATTAATTGACCAAAAAGGTCATGTTATGGAGTGAGCCACGAACCTTCACCATCTCTTCTATGCTAGCATGATTAGGTGTGCTATGAGAAACATTTGCATTCACACTTAATTGTCTTGACATCCTGTAAAACAAAAATAAGATCAGTTTTCATAAAAGTTTTATCACTAATTCAATCAACAATCTAAACCCCAAAGTTCCACCCATATCCCAAATCCTTGAATAACTTAGTGAACCTTAGAATTTTCCTCAAATATTATGGACCCCTAAATCCTCAAATATCTTTTATAGAACCTATTTTTTTCTCTGATACTATAATTGTGACGGCCCCATCCTTAATCATTAAACACGGCTTCAGCTGCTCATTCAAAAGAATATCTCAAAACTTAAAATCATTAATTATCTATCATAATTTCAGTATTCCTCAATTAAACAACTCTCAACTCATTTATATATCATGTAGAAATTAGAAATAAAAACTACTAAAAGTATGGGATCATAGCCTTAAAAAAACCACCACACCTCTACCAATGATATATCTTGACTACCTCCCATTGAAAGATAATAATTAGCCTTCAAAATCCTCTCTACCTAAAAGTCTCACTGCAAAAGTAAGATCCCTCACTAGTGTTATGTAATCAACTCAAATTTAGAACCAATAAAATACAATGGTGAGACAAATGCTCATCAAGTGATAATAAATAAGAACACATAATAAACAATAAATATCTTGGATATCAAAAATATAAAAGTTACAACAGCAACGAAAAAATCCAACTCTGTTGAAGAATCTACAACTCGTCATAATCTCAACTCAAAAGCAAAAGCAAGATAAGTCACACCGGATCCTCGTATAACAAAGATAATAAGATTTACTAATAATGGACATTAAACTCCAAGAATCCGACATCAAAAGATAAACAGAAATTTCTTAATCCGAATATTAGCGTGAACGACCTAAATATCAAATAATAGTAGACATCATTGATTCCATCGAATCTGAATCTCATTGAGTCTAAAATAAGGATTCTACTACAGGCAACTCGTGGATTCCATTGAATCCCGAACTCATGAAGTATTATCAATAACAAGATAATACGAAGAATTTCCTGGAACTTATTCTACCATCGTGAACCAAAGGCCACGTATATCCCTCTGACAGTTGGATACTTGTACAAGATAACTAATACTCACAAGTTTGACATGCAACCAAATTTATAGTATGTTGAGACTCTACCCGGAAAATTACAAACGTCTCACTAGTACGCGTAACATCCACCCAACAAAGTAGGAACTACCTCATCATGTCAAACCCAACATTTATCGCCATGATATCCCTCGATACCACACTATACGATGATTATGTAGCTATGAGCATCCCTCAGCACTAAGTAATGTACCACATTGCAACCAATATACGGACATTAGTATTGGATGACTGTCGACCACACTACAGTGCCATAGGTTCCATGTTTCTTAATGTCGTAATATTTTCATATAGTCTCCTTTACCTTAACCGTAGGAAGCCAATAACACATATACTCACACAGTCGAGTACAACGCAAAATAATTCTTTTGCAAATTCAACGATAGAAATGTCGTTCGGTGCTGATAAGAATCGTACTCACACAATCAAGACTATACAATGAAATTCATCACTGAACGAAGAAAGAACAATAAGGATTAATAGATACTCTAAGCATCCGATTACTCTCGGCACACATGGTCTTTCATGGCCAACTAAGCCTCGCGACTTCTAAAATGATGCCACCAACTACCCATCTATTTTTAAAATTTACCGTCTAACTAACTTTACAATAATTCAATTTTTGTTCCAATCAATTTTACTCTTTACAATTTAATAATAATATTCCAAAAGCCACCAAAATATTTAATTCCTTACTTACTTAACACTTACCGAACGAAAGCCCATACAACCATTTGTTTTATTTATTTATTTTTTTCTCAAAAATTCTACCCACCAATGAAGCATTGATCCTAACTTCACTTGGATGCCAAAATTTGCAGAACACGCTACTACTTCTCATTCATACACATCATAGCCGATTATCATTCATGAAATCATACATCAAATAAAACCAAACCAGATATAAAAAATGTAAAATAATAGATAACAGATAAAAAAATGAAATAATCTATTGTTCGAAACCCCTTTCACCACCACTAATTTGTAATTGTTTCACCACGTCTCCATTTGCAATTAATAGATCTGAAGCTTCAATCCAAAAGCCATTGCATTACGCGATGCTTGATAACAAACCAATTAAACTCTACGTGGTGTCCCTAAACTCTTCATCGATTTTATTACAACAATTTCTTCAGTTTATTCTCATTTTAATACATTATGATTTTTATCTCTTTATTTTAAATATGGATTGCTACTCTTCATCTTCATCATCTTCATGTATCATTGTTGCGGTTAAGTTAACTTTAACCAACCACAAGTATTTTCCACAATCCACTATGTGCGACCATCATTAATCGATCGCCAATTTGAGGAGCTTTATATTTGTTCTCCACATGCAAAGACCGGCTCCATTCTCCAGCTGAAAGAAGCTCGGTATGGGTGAGGAGTTAAACCGGATGAAATCAATAGATTTACGGTGAGGAGGAAAGTAGTACACGCATGACTGTGGAAGGAAAATTTGTAACTAAACAGAATGTAAAGAATAATGAAGCTTAACTTGAGAAAACGCATAATATGGAGAAATTGCCTGCAAATAGATGAAGAAGGTAGAGTAAGGAGTATCACTTGCCTGATGGCAGCCTCAGCACAAAGTGAGACAGCAAAATTACTTAAATGAACCCCCGGCAACAGGGCTTTGCCTCTGATTTCTCTTCACTCATTCTCCCCTCTAAAATATTTCTACTATTAGCGATCTCTACCATGCGTATGATCGGAAATATCAGGGTATTATAGAGAGAGACGATTTCAATCATCCACTTAATATCTTATGTGTAAATCATGAATCAGCTATAAACATACAAGGCCAATGAAGATAAAAAAAGCATTTACAAGTGGCACTTATAAGAATCTTCTCCAAGATAAGTTCTCAGAACAGTGTAAAAATCTGGTTCTGACTTCTTTATAGATAACATGATAATTGACTATGATCCATCCTAATTCTCCTTCATGTGGTTGGACAAAAACATTTCCCATTGGGATAGGTAGAAGCATGAAGATCCCACAATTCGCAAGGTGAATAGAAGGATCGGATGACTTTAGATTTATTATACGAGATCTTACCATTTCCACAACTTAAAGATGTGAACAACAGAACCCACCTCTACAATTCTATCTTTGGGTTTATTAGTTCTGGTATGGTGGCAGTGGTAGCAATGGTGGTCGTGATTGCATGGCAGCGTCAGTGGCAGCAGGTGGTTATGTGATGGAAGTAATGACGGGGGTAGTGAAAGTGGGCCTGGGGGTAAGCAATCAGAATTACTGCAATGAAGGAAAAAAGTATTCCTCATTTGATGGAATTTTTCTCACTGAAAAACTAATTTCCATTCTCGAATATCCTACCAATCAAATGAAATGTGGAAAATAGTGTCACTCAAAATGCCTTCGGGTCAACCAATCGAAACCCCAAATAGATCTACACCAAATTAGAAAGAGGAGGAGAAATAGGACCTTGGGAAAGCCAGCTCCAGCAGCTGGAATCAACGGCGATAATCGATTTGAGCCGAGAAGTGGCAGTGGCAGTGTGAAGTGGCTTCTGCGACTCTAAAGTTCCCAACACTGAAGCCAACCTTTTTTTCCAACGAATGAAACTAAGCTAATTGGCGAAATTCACAAAGTGGTAAGAAAACAGCGGAAAAGACAAACACGAAGCTAATAGTGCTTCTTTCAATGGAAATTGATTATTATTAGTATTTTGTCTTACCTAGAAGCGGAAGATGCAGCTCTTGTTGAAGAAGACGAAGAAAAGGGAGAAATTAAGGGGTTCGAAGTCACGGGTCTAAGAGGTAGGGTTTTGGATCGAGCAACCATATACCTCGCGCCTGATGCCACGGTTAATCTGCAAACGGAAGCCATTTTTGTGCTAATAGAGAGACGGGGATGAGAGAAAAGCCTGTACACTTGGGGGTCTAACCTCAGGGTTCCGGGAACTCCAGCTTCGAACCCTCGGCGAAGGTGTATCGTGGACGCACCGTTTTGGTTGTCACCTCATGGTAAGGACCTTTTGGGAATAACAAGCAAAATAGATAAAGGTCAGAATCAATGAGGATCCACTGCTTGACGTTGAACCATTGCTTTATTTTATTCCTTGAAATCGAATAATGCGTGTTGTTTCATTCCGATAAGATGCAGATTAATATGGATGATTGGTAGTTTTGGGAAACCAAAGGAAAACAAAATTATATTTAGAGTTTGCATATTTAATTGTGTAAATTAGAAACAAATTAAACCAGAATAGGAAATATTTTGTCAAATTACAAGATGTGCTATATAAGGTGTTCTTTGTTTGATATTGAAATTGATGGGACGGCAGAAATATGCTAACCCAACATAAAAGCCCACGGACTTAGAAGACATCTAACCCACAAGCCTAGGGACCAATCAACATTTCTGTTGACTCAAAACAGTGCCCCAGGAGTCCAGACAACCCAAATTGGCCTCGACCCAATCCGAGTAGCCCACGAAGCTTTTTCTGCACGCTAGAAATTGCTTATCTTAAACAACTCAACACCTCGCATATTACTCCTAATCGTGATCTCTCTCGGAATATAAGAGCTCCAACACGGTGGATCTCTCATAATGACAATTCCAATATCCATCGCATCCAACAACTCTTCTCAAAGAAGAAAGAGATCCTCTTGTTTAATTACGGTTACCCTAATCAACGCTCGCGATCCTCATGCTAACCTGCCAAATTTGCACGACCAGTTAATGGCCAACCTTAGTAGCCAAGTAAGGTTGAGCTAACCCAAGGGTTATAAAAAATCCTAGAAAAAAATTTCAATGGACATGCTTACATTCTCACTCAGACATGCTCGCAAAACACCCACATTCAAGAATTTTCAAAAGACCACTCTCAATCCAAAGAGCCTCTAAAGAATTCCTCAGTAATTCTTACTCCCTCAACATCAAGGCCACTCCCAACAAGCACACAATCACGTCAAAGCCACTTCACATCGAGCACAACCTCCGAAACTTACATTCTTGTATTATCATGCATAGCTCTCATTATTGTATCTTTTCATCTTTTGAGAAAAATTACTGATGTGAGCGTTGAAAGATAAATTAAAAAATTAGTCTTACAAATCCTTTGACTTCTTATTTTTAAGTTGTGGTGTACAAAATTCAGACTGTAGAAGATGAAAATTCAGCTTCAATTTGACTTGAAAGGCAAGCGACACCCTAATCCATCAGCAATCTAAATTCAATACACATCATTGGCCTATGACTCCTAACAACCTTGCCAGATTCATGGTAGGTGATAAGAATTACTATCGCTAACACAGTACCAAACGACATGGTGACATTTGAGATGGTAAAAGAAACTGTGCTAAATGAGGAGATGATATGGTGGTTACAAAGGATCTCCACCTCTTAGCACTCTGAAGTGCTAGCGATTGAGTCACAGGGAAGAAGTAAGGGATATGGTCCTAAGTCAGGAGAGAATAGTCATAGCAAGTCTCGATCGAGGTATCAAAATTTTGAGTAATATTATTGTGAAAAGAAATACCACATTAAAAGATACTATTAGAAGTGAAAGCATGAAAAGATAGAAAAAGGAAGTGGAGACAAGAACGAAAAAGGTGAGGAGAAGGCCTCTGTTTTAGTCGTCACTAAAGGAAATCTCTTATTGACATGTGATATGGACGACGTAGTTAATGTGGCCGAACAAGAGACTGATTGGGTGATGGACATTGGTGCATCCCTCCATGTCACATCTCGGAGGGGACTTTTCACAACTTACACTCCGGGTGATTTTGGAGTGTTGAAGAGGGAAAACAAAGAAATGTCCAGAGTCGTCAGTTGTGGTGATGTGTCCCTAGTCACTAACAATGGAACTTGACTGTTGCTGAGGGACGTTCAGCACATCCCAAATATTTGGATGAATATAATCTTGGCGAGTAGACTTGATGATGAAGGCTTTTACAGTATCTTCGGCGAGAAGATATGTAAACTAACTAGATGATCTCTAGTAGTTGTCCGCAGAAAAAAGGTATCCAACATGTACGTATTGCAAGCCTCCACTACGATCGAAGAAATAAACATTACGAGCGGTGAGGATTCCTCTAATCTGTGGCACCATCAGTTGGGCCACATGAATGAAAAGGGATTGAACAACTTGACCAAAAAAAGTCACTTTTCAGGTGTAAAGGGACCAGCCTATTAGCAGGAGGCAAGCCGACTGAGAAGGGAACGGTCGAATAGTAGGAGATCGGTCGGCCAGATAGTAAGGAGGTCAGCCTACTGGAGAGGTTGGCCGAGAGTACTAATACCACTGCCGAGGATGGCCTATCTGGAAAACTGTTCATCTGCAAAGTTCGTGAAGATAGCTTACGCTGCAGAAGTAGGAAGTTGACTTTCAGAATTAATAATAGATTTTATATAGTTGGTTAATTGTAAAGTTTATGGCTAGAAGGTAGCGCTGTAAAATAGGTGGCAGACTTTTGTAGGGCACGTCATAAACTTATAGAACAGGCGTCCGGTGCATTTGTATATATATTCATAGTTGAGATTTGAAGAGCTGAAGAAATGTGATGAAGAAACAGAAAAAACAAAGAGTCGTCCTTTTTGCTCTTGTAATCTATTTTCTATTCTTCGAGGGTTTCCGTAATCAAGGGTTTTTGTAACCAAATTTTACATAATAAAATTTTTTGTGAACGAAGTATCATATGATTTTCTCCCTCTTATTCAAAAGAGGTTTTTCATATAAAATTCGCATGTATGGTTCTTCCCTCTCTCTGTTGTGTGTGTATATATTGTTACCTATTTTTTTCTCGATTCACAATTTTATCCGTGCCCGTTCCCAACAACTTGGACCCACCACCCAGTGAAAGAAAAGGAAGGAGGAAGAGAGAAAGAAGTGAAGTGATGTTGAGTATTTATATCGTCTTATTAGAGGCATTGTTTCTCTAGTGGTTTTTGTCAACTGACTTTTGTTTGATTCCATTAAAATCAGATAACACTTGGTTATTAGATTTCCAAAATTCAAAGCCTTGTTGTGATTGTATAGCACTCATCCATATTTTCTCCTTTGTCGATCACTGGATGGACACAAGGATGAAGTTTTGATCATCAGAAGTTTTGATCTCACAAAAATAATGAGACAAAAGATTTTACGTGGAAACCCTCTTCTGAATAAGAGGGAGAAATCATGGGACATTTCGTTCAAAAATTTCATTGTGAAAAATGGTTACAGAAACCCTCACATACCCGAGCAATGGTGAAAACAAGATGAAAATAGCTTATCCTTGCTTTTCTCTCTTTTTCTCTCTCCAGCGACGCTCACTGGTTTTTCTTTTACAAAATGATATTTTTTTTCTCTTTCTTTTTGGTTACACCATGCAGTCATACACTTGCTCTCCTTTTATAACCCTAAAACCCCAAAAAAAATTTCTCACGAGTTTAACAAATCAGTTCGGCTGGCATCATCAATATCGATCAAACTGATCTCATCATTTCAGCCCAACGACACTACTCTGATAGGCATCACCACTCTGGTTGGCACTTCAATCTAGCCTGACATTACCACTCCGTCCAATACTTCACTCCGGCCAAGCATCACCACTCAGGCCAACACTTCACTCTAGCTAGCACTACACTTTGATCAGACATTACCATTCCAGAAAGAACTTCACTTCGGTTTGACATCACCATTCTAGCTAGAACTTCACTTCCACCTAGCATCACCATTCTGCTTAGAACTTCGTCATTTGGTCAAATCGTCGTGCGCATAGCCTCAGTATTTGCACCCATGTGTATTCGGCCAAACCTGTCAGCCTGCTAATTGGATATAAGTGTTGGGACTATTCACTCCCTTGTGGTTGCTCAACAAACGAAGACGTCATATGAAATTACACAGGATTTGTGCTGAGTGCTATAGCAAAAGGACTGAGGACTTTATGCAGCGGAAGGCTCGAGGACTAGTTGTAGCAAGGGGCTAAGGACTTCGTGGAGATATGGCCTGAGAACCTGTCTAGGAAATGGCCGGTCAAAGGGTTAACCGGCCATGGAGCCAAGAAAGCAAGTAGGCAAAGACGCGAAGCCTTTGAAAAAATACTGGTCAACGTGTTGACTAGACAAATGGCAAAAGGCCGATCAACACATTGACCTGCCAAGACGCAAAAAGCCAGGGCGTGCGGCTGATGGCGCACGGACGGCCAAGGAGCAAGTGCATGAACGACCAGGGTGCGCAAACGGCCAAGGAAGACAAACCGTCAGGATTGGGCAAAATGGAAGGTTGGCCATTTTGCTCGGAATACCCATTTTAGGCGGTTTGCAGCAAAATATCAGAATGACATTTTGCCCAAAATGCCCATTTTGGCGAAATAAAGAATGCAAAATACCGGAATAGGCATTTTACCTAGTATGCTATTTTGACTAGTTTGCAACACAAGTGGCAAAATGGGCAAAATGGTGGGATGGCCATTTGGCTGGTTTGGACATTCTGCCTAAGATAGAAAACCTGCTGTTTGTGAGAAGAAATGCAGGTATGCTTTTGCATGACTTTGATGGCGCATGGACGGCCAATACGCGCATGGCTCTAATTACGACGACCCGACTTTTAATATTATCAAAAGCCATCGTCAATACTAATTCATATAATAAAATATGAGCATAAATTTTTTTTTCTTTTCTTTATTCACACCCGAGATGCATTCTAAAGATAAATAACTTCATAAATCCCAAAAGTGCCACGGAAATATTCTAACGTTCATAAGCAGCGGAAATCAAAATTACAAGTTCCCTCAAACAAAATAAACAAAACTCCAAAAATCTGCTCCAGCCAGCAAAACCATAGGACTCTATTCGACTTCGTCCTCCATAAGCTTGTCATCTGAAAAATTTGCAAGAGTAAGCTTACAAAGCCCAGCAGGATACTCACATACAGAAAACACAAGCATACAAATAATCAAAGTATAGATCATAATATAACATAATAAAAGTCATCATATCATTTTTCTTGGTTCATATTCTTTTCATCTTGTCTTCATCATAATCGTTCGGAATTCATATA
>JAODPA010121639.1:0-17992 GCA_025585075.1 Nepenthes mirabilis | reverse complement strand
AGAATTATTATGTTATTTGATTAGATATTTATCTATTTGACCCTCCCTCTGATTTATTAGACTCATTTTATTCAAATATGATACTTATTAGGTTCTAAATTTATATTTTATATTTTGTACCTTCAGAGTAGATGATTGGGCTATATTGTCGGAGTGGGGTCGAGATTCAGTGTGACATTGCATTATCCGGTGAGTATCATGTTTATTTGAATAGATGGTATTTGATACGTCCTAAATCCAAGTTTGAATAGATTCGGGTCAAGTAGTCTGTTGGGGTCCGGTCTTCGCTGAGCTTTGGGTCCTGCATACCACAATTTCAAATGTGAGGTCAGGTGACAGCCGGATTTAGTCCTATCGAAAGTACTCCGACACTCAAGTCAAAAATCTTTCTTAGAGAATAGAAAGATACTAGGGATATAGAATGAATGCAGGCAGTATGTTTGCAAGCTGGTGGTTGCACTCGTAGAGAGATTGGCTTAGTGGCTACTCGTGAGGAGCGGTTTCTCTAAGTACTAAGTTCACAGGAAACTAGTAGTACAGAGAGTGTGTGCTAGAAGGCTCGAGAGAGTCAGAGAGTTTTTGAGAGCTTGAGCGCGGTTGTAGGCTTTTGTGGGCATTTGAGAGCGTGTCTTGGAAGAGAGCTGCCATAGCCTTTTATAGCCACGGTTCTGGGTTGCCTTCCTTACCCAGAGGGGCTAGATTCCCGTGCTCTACTGGGGATCGTTGCCTTTCAGGCACAGGTGTGATCGTCATCCCTGGCTATAACAGTCAAAGAGGATGATCTCCTTCCTTTTGTGTTTTGTAACCATTAGGGTTTCCAGCAGACAGTGCGTAGATTCTGACGCTTTCCTCCGAATTTGTTAGGAAGAGAACATGATAGGAAGAGTAGCATTGACCGGATTTGTTAACTATTCTGGTAAGAATCCAAAGAACTTGATAGGAAAGTAGCGTTGATCAGATTCGTTGACCGTTCTGAAAAGAATCCGAAGAACTTGACAGGAAGAGCAGCGTTGATCGGATTCATTGACCGTTTTGATAAGAATCTGGATAACTTGACAGGAAAGTAGCGTTGGCCGGATTCGTTGACCATTCTGCAAAGAATCCGGAGAATTGGGGAAAATTGAATCGATGCGCCATCATGCCGTCGGACTGTCAGTCAAAAAGTTTACCATGTGTCAACATGTAGTGAATTTGTGATCCTGTTAATTAATTCTGTAGAATATCTGATTCGACTGGGCGCTTTTCGGAAGCGACACGTGTCTGCAATAATGGCAATATCTTTTTGAGGCGCTGCCTTACTCCAATGGCTGTGTGCCTTTATAAAACTAGTCCGCCCGTTCAAATTTCCCACGCTTTCTATGACGAAATGGGTCATAAATCCTGTTGACCACCGTCAATGATCATACATTCGTACATAATACCCAGGACCATACACTTTCTACAAAGGTATAAATATATATAAAAAAACTTAAAGTTTCATACTTTTATATTCTTACTTCACTTTTTTTTTTCTTTTGTTCATGCACAGGATCAATGGCCAAACTTCTTAAGTTATCCCCCAAGTTAGCCGGCCAAGATTCTTGGACAACCTTATCTTGACTTGCTAGAAAGCTAGGTCAGTCGGTTATAACGTGGAACAAAAGACAAGTGAGATGCCACTAAAGACCAAATTTCACAAATCATAAAATTTTACGAAAGCATCTAAATACTCGTTTTATTTACATAGCAAGCCCATAATACAAAAATTTTCAAAACATCCCAAAATACATCAAGTCTGCTCATAATTTTGCTATATCAATCTAGCGCGATCGTCCAGCCTCGCTAGTCCGTCCAACTCTATTCCTTTTTGTCCGTCATAAATTCTTGCACCTCAGAAGGTTAGAAAACAGCAATGAGTGAGCAATTGCTCAGCAATGTACCATTAAGCAAAAACATGCAAAGTCATAGCTTTAAGATGAAGTCAACAAAACTAGGTGAAAGTACCATGCATATAGAAATATAAACTGGCCGAAGGTAAATTCATGAAGACAAATTGCCAAATCAAAACTTAAGTCTAAAATTAAACTTTTTCACTTTCAAAAACCGACTACATTTTAGGCCTGTAATTGGTCAGCCATCATGGTTCGGAAACGATTACATTTTAGGCATGTAACTATTCGGTCATCATTATTCAGAAACGGCTACATTTTAGACCTGCAGCTACTTGGCTCTCATGATCAGAAACGGCTACATTTTAGGCATGCAACAACTCAGCCATCATGATTCGAAAATGGTTATATTTTAGGCCTGCAGCTATTCGACCCTAATGATCAGAATCGTCTACATTTTAGGCCTGTAGTTACTCGGTTATCATGGATCATTTCTTCAAATTTTGAGCTTCTAAAAGTTTGAAGATCTTAATGAGCGAAAGTTCGGAGATCTTTAAAGGCATGCATACATTCATATTTAGTAACAACACGCAACATGCAAACTCTTTAATTATCTGGTGATTTTTGGCCGAAATTAAACATGCAAATGATCTCTCCATGCACATAACTTAAACTTGCCAATCCTTTTACTATAAACCGGTCTTAATAAACATAAGAGATTCTAACATCATTTGAGCATAAATCATGGAACAAAATTGCATATACAAAACATCATTCATGCGCTGAACATAATACTCCTTCATAAATATGAGAAAGCGATCATCATAATATATTTCATGTAGAACTTAACAAAGAAGAGTATAAAAACAATAATGCTTAACATGAATTTAAAATACTGGTATACTTTCTTGGAATCTGATCTATGAACTCCCTTACTTGGATCTAGCCTGAAGTTCTTCTTTTCCTTGTGCTTTACTTACAAATTACTATCCTAATTCTCAAGTTAAGTATTTATAAACATTTAGGGTTGGTGATAGTAGATGGGGGTAAGTTAATTATTTTGTACTTCTTTTCTTACTTACTCCATTTTTCATTCTAAAAGGTCAGCAGAGTAGGTGAAAGGTGGGAGCAGGTCACTGATTTGGCTAGCTAGACTTTAATCAAAACTGGCCAATAAGTCAATTTGGTCAACTATTATTATCGGTCAATGATTCAAGCCTACCATCAGCCAACTCCGGTTATCTAATTATTTTCGGCCATTGTCTCTCATTCTTATTTCCTGAGTCCTTAGGAGTTATTGTATATTTTTTTTTGTTACTTCTCCTAAATTACTTTAGTTCCGATCAACTATTTTGGTCTAGTAAATTCTTTTATTCTGGATAACGTTTATCCTAACTTCCTCTCCAAAAATCCTCTCTAAATTCCTCTTCGAAAATCCTTTTCGGAATTTCTCTCTAAATTCCTCTCTAAGTTACTGTCCGGAATTCGTCTCCAAAAAATGGCCTCCGAAAACCGTCTCCGAAGACTGTCTTCAAAAAATTGTGTTCGGGTATCCATGTCCAAAAAAATCGCCTCTGAATAGCTATCTTCGGAAACTTCTCCTAATGACCGTCTCCGAAAATCATCTCCGGATTATTGTAAAATTGTCTCCGGATTATCGTCTTCAGAAATCATCTCCAGATTTCTTCTCTGGAAAATCATCTCCGGAAACTGTTGTCTCCAGAAATCATTTTCGGAAAAATTATCTCTGAAAACCATATCCAAAAAATTGTTTCCAGAAATCGTCTCTAGATTATCCTGCTATTTGAGCCCATCAACAACATGCTAAATTTGGTCAACTATTATTAACTAGTTGGCCAAAAAACTTATCCTTACACTTCCTTTTTGAAAATTTCTAAGTCCCTGCTGCTCTTTTCTCTTTCGCTTCCATTGCTCCTTCTGCAATGGAGATTGCCTCTGTGATTTCTACTGGTGAGGTGAGAGAACTATACGTAGAGTTCAACATCCCACATGAGATTGTTTTCGTGATGTCCAATGAGCTGGATAGGGATTGCTTTCCTCCTGAAAGCTACATCACTATGTACAAGGCTCATCTGAGGAGTGGGCTTTACATCTATGTCCCAGAGGAGCTGCTCTACATCTTTAAGGCCCTATAGATTCCTATCGCATGGCTCCGCGCCAATGCATGTGGTACCTTTGCTCGCTGTGCATCTTCCTCCATCACCACAAACGTATGCTGACGGTGGAGGCCGTACGGGTGATGTTTCGATTCACTTAGAGTGGGGACTAGATCTCCATGTCCCCCAGAGATCTACACATCAGCGATACCATCTACGATTCCTTGAAGAACTGTAAGGATCGCTTCTTCTTCGTGCACGTTATTGATACGTGACCCTTATTCTGGGATTGGGGTAAGGTTCTCAGTACTCTCATTGGGAAGCCGTTGAAGGAAGAGGTGAAGGCAGTGGAGCCTATTTTGTAGTTGGTGAGGCATCATCTCTCCGAATTTAGGAGTGATCACTTGGTCTCAAGGTAGGAAGCCAAGAGAGCTCTCTCGGGTCCTCCTTCTCCGGTCTAGAAGATCAAAGCTCCATTGCCAGAGGCCTCACAACGCAAGAGGAAGGCCGGCACTGTTTCCCTTGGTGTGACTGGTGTACCTTCCACCGGTGATGCTCCCAGCAGTCCAAAACAAAAGAGGGCCACGACAATAGTGCCTTCTTCCTCATCCTCCACAGAGCCGGATTATAGGATGGCTGGTCGACTTGTTGGAATTGGTGAGCACTCCGGGGTTGAGGTTTCCGTGGAGGACCCTGGGGCCATTGTTCGAGTTATCATTGGAGATGCCGTCATCTAATTGTTGCTGTTGGGTGACTTGGCAGCGCCAATTGTGTTAACGGAGCCGTTGTTGGTCAAGTGGAGCCAACTGTAGAGCCGTTCGCTGAGCTGGGATAGTGAGTTGCCGGAGCCCTTGTCAAGGCGGTTGATTTTTTGGCTGAGCCCACTCTAGAGGTTTCTAGTCCTAGCCTTTTGGATACCGCACCATTGGAGCCAGCCGATGTAGTTGGGGTGGAGCATTCTCTAGGGGAGCCCACTCCAGGCCCCTCTCCAGTAGGTTCTTCTCGGAGGTTACGGAGACGACCAAGAAGGCAACCAAAAAGTCTTCATGGTAACCTTTCGAAGCTCCCCTTTTCTTTCTCCCATGTCGCCACTGCCAAACATCCTTGACTCTTTACAGGAGGATAAGATTTTATTGGCAGTGTGCAAGGGCCTGCATCAGAGAGTTGTCGTTATCGATGACCGTGATGAGGAGATCATTGAGATAGAGGCAGAGGCGGACAAGCTGGATGCCTAAGCTCAATAGCTCCAGGAAGAGAAAGCCATACTCGAGCAGGAGATGTTGGATCTTCAGGCGCAATCAGCTGGCCATCAGGAGAGAGCTTCTTAAGTGGAGGAGAGAGCTTCCTGGGCAAAGGAGAGAGCTACTTAGGCGGAGAGGAGAGCTTCTCAAGCAGAGGGGCTTACGGCAGAGCTCAAAGTGAAGATCATTAGATTAGAGAATGAGCTCACTACCCATCTACATCCTTAAGAGATCACCCAGGTGCTGTGGGCCAGGCTCTGGGAAGGCATCCAAGTTAGTCGCCATATTGCTAGGGTCATGGATCCTAATTTTCCAATCGGCATCCTTAATCCTGCCAACCGTGGTGCAGAGCAGTGTGGAGAACTCGATTTTGCACAGGTCGATGAAGGGCCTCTCCTGCACCCTCTTGGGGGCTTTGCTCCTTAGAGACTTTGTATTCCTTACTCTTTTATTTTTGGACATAGCTGTAAATACAATTTTATCATTAATAAAATAGTCATTTTACTATTGTATTGCGTTCCATGACTTTGCTTTCATTTGCTGTCCCTTTAGTTGCTTGTTCTTTGCATTAGCCGGCCTACTTGGAGCACCTTGTGCAAGTTGGCCGTCTGTCTCACAATATTGAAGACGTTTGTTGTGCTCTCAAATGGACTTAAGACCTCAAAAAGACATTAGTGTGGATCTTGATGTCGTGCCAAGTCGGTTTTATATTCGAGCGTGAGTAGAGGCTTGGGTGGCAGTGCCCATGTATGATCTTGGGCGACTAGCTTTGGATGAAGCACTTCACCCTGAGGTATTGACCGTCATAGATTGAGAGCATTAACTCCTATTGGAGAAGGTTGTCACGTATGCCGTTTAAACCCCCTAAGGTTTAGAATTAGACCGTGAATGAGCCATTTGGATGACCAAGGATTAATTCCATCGCTTATGACTGCCTGGATGATCAAGATTTAATTCGATATCTTACGGGCTGCCTGAATGATCAGATTCGACCACTTATAGGCCGTCTAGATGACCAGAGTTTAATCACGAACAGCTGAAAACCCGCTCGACTTAGGGTAATCTGGGTTGTTTATTTCGACTAACCTACAAGCAAGCATTCACATAGAAAAAAAAAAGAAAGAGAAAAGATACATAGCATAGTGTAAGTGGAAAAGAACTTTCTTTTATTGATGATAATATATATTACAAGTATGCTTATATCACACAGATGACCTACTTGGGTATTTACTAGAAGTAACGTTTTAGGTGAACTGTGTTCCACGTCTGTGAGACCAACTTTCCGTTCTAGGCTTGGAGTTTGTATGCTCTATTTCGCAGGATGGCGGAGACTAGAAATGGGCCTTCCTAATTTGAAAAAAGCTTGTTCCGATTAGTGGTCTTTCCCGTAGCCTTTATACTTCACAAGACCAAGTCTCTAACTTCGAATTGCTGCGCTTTCACTTTTTTGTTATAATAGCGCGTGACTCATTGCTAGTAGGCTACTGTCCACATCTTGGCTGCATCGCGGGCTTTCTCCAACAAGTCTAGGTGATCCCTGAGTTTCTGGGAGTTTCTAAGTGGGTCAAAGGCTTCGACCCTAAGACTTGGGAGCCAGATCTCAACCGAAATTACTACTTCAATTCCACAGCAGAGACTAAAAGGTGTCTCACGAGTTGGTTCCTTTGGAGTCGTCTGGTATAATCGTAGGACGGAGGGCAGCCCGTTGACTTAGGAGCCCCCTGCATCCTCCAACTTGGTCTTCAGACCGTGGAGTAGAATACGGTTGGTGACCTCCACCTATCCGTTTACCTAGGGGTATGCTACCAAAGTATGGACCAATCTAATACCAAGACTGGTGTAGTACTTAGTGAAGAACTTTCCTGAGAATTGGGTTTTGTTGTCGGTCACGATGACCTTAGAAACACCAAATTTGCTTACTATGCTTTGGTGGACGAATTCTAAGGCATTATGCTTGGTGATCTTGGCTAGCGGGGCAGCTTCAACCCATTTAGTGAAGTAGTCAATGTTTGCGATGATGAATTTCCTCTGCCCGATCATGATGGGAAACAGGCTGAGAATATCGAGCCCCCATTGCATGAAAGGCCAAAAAACTTGGAGGGAACTCAGCTCTGCAGGCGGCTGGTGGTGAAGATTGCCATGAAGTTGACAATTCTCACACTTCTTCATAAACTCCAGGGCATTTTTTTCATTGTAGGCCAATAGTATCCCTGACGCATGACTTTGAATGCCAGGTTCTTGCTGCCAATGTGTGATCCACATATCTTGAGGTGGACTTCACTCAAAGTGTAGTCAGCCTCCTCGGGAGTAAGTGTGGAGATAGAGTCGTCCGTCGACTATGGTGTACCAATCGGCCGCCTTTTTGATTCGCTTGGCTTCATCCCCATTATCTGGCAGTGCTCCATCCTCCAGATATCTCTAATAAGGTGTCATCCAATTTTTGGTGTCGGTAACTTGCATCACTCTTGCTCCTCTATGTTGGGAGTGCTCAAGACTTCCCTGATATCCCTCAAGTACTATTCTGGATCGTTGGCCGCCGCTACTCTGACAAGTTGGTCGACCTTCCAGTTTTCAATTTTAGGGACGTAGACCAAGTTCTGCTTGTCAAATCTCCGGATGACATCCTTCGCCTTGGCCAGGTATTTGGCCAAGAGAAGGTTGCATGCCTTGAAACTCCTGTTGACTTGGTTAACGACTAACTCTGAGTCACTGTAGACGGCTATCCGCCTAGCTGAGCATTATTTGGCCAGTCGTAATCCGACTAATAGGGTTTTGTATTCGGCAATGTTGTTGGTGGACGAAAAATCGAGTTTAAGGGAGTACTTCACCCTAAACCTATTTGGGATCCTCAGAACCACTTCGGCTTCACTGCCTGAGTTTGTAGACTAACTGTCCACGTTGAGAACCTATTTCGGCTCTTCTAGGTGGTGACCTATGTCCTCAGTGGGGTGACCATCAAAGATTGGGGTCGTGGTCTCGACGATGAAGTCCACTAGGGCAGGCCCCTTGATTGCTAGCTTGGGTCAAAATTCTATGTCGAACTCTCCAAACTTGATGGCCCACTTATCCAGCCATCCAGAAATGTCCATTTTCTGAAGGATTCCCTATAGTGGTTGGTTAGTTAAGACAACCATGCGATGAGCCTAGAAATATGGTCTCAACTTTCGGACTAAGAAAACAAGTGCCAAAGCCAGCTTCTATGCACGCGGGCAGTGTCTCTCTGGGCCATTCAACGTTTTACTCACATAGTAGACCGGCCGTTGAGTTACGATTCCTAACGTAGGAGAACTAAGCTAAGTGCCATCTCTAATACTGCCAAGTAGAGGTATAGCTCTTCTTCGTTCCTGGGTGACATCAGCAACGGTGGACTGGCCAAGTACTGCTTCAACTCATCGAAGGCTAGCTAGCACTTTACAGTCTATTGGAAACCGTTTGCTTTAGTCCCCCTTAGAGATTTGAAGAAAGGCTGATACTTGTCCCTCGACTTTGCCAAGAAGCTGGACAGTGCTACCAGTCATCCGATTAGCCTCTAGACGTTCTTCATGCTTCGTGGTGGAGACATGTCCATGAGGGCTTTGATCTTCTTTGGGTTTACTTCGGTCCCTCGCTGAGAGACTATGAAACCCAAGAATTTTCCCAAGGACACTCCGAAGACACACTTTGAAGGATTTAGCTTATTTGGTGTGCATGGAGCACCTCGAAGAACTGAACCAGATTGCGAATATGATCGCTGGTGGTCTTGCTCTTGATGAGCATATCATCGACGTACACCTTCATATTACAGCCGATTTGCTTCTCGAACATCTTGTTCACAAGCCTTTGATAGGTGGCACCTGATTTCTTTAGACCAAAATGCTTGACCATATAGCAGTAGGTGCCTTAGTCAGTCATGAATGAGGTGTGGTTCTCATCTTCTGAGCTCATCCGGATCTGGTTGTAGATTGAGTACACATCCATGAAGCTCAGCAGCTCGTATCCAGAAGTTGAGTCCACCAACAAGTTAATCCTGGGTAAAGGAAAGTTGTATTTTGGGAAGGCTTTGTTGACGTCGGCAAAGTTAACGCACATTTGCCATTTTCTATTGCTTTTCTTCACCAGGATGACGTCGGAGAGCCAATCTAAGTATTGGACTTCTTTGATGAAACCGGCGTCTAGAAGCTTCTTCACCTATTCTCGGATGGTAATGAGCTTCTCCAGATTTGGTTCCTCCGCTTTTGTTTGATATGCTTACGGTTAGGATTAAGGTCAAACTTGTTGACCATTACTCAGGCCGGAATCCGAGGCATGTCAATGGGTGACCATATGAGATATCAGTGTTCTGTCTTAAGAACGCTATCAGCTCGTCATGCAATGGTCCTGTGAGTGAGCCCCCAACCTGTACACATCTTTTGGGTTCTCCGAATTCACTGGAACTGGGTCAGTTGCCTTGTCAGGCTGCGCCTGCTGCAAGGTTGTTTTGTCTCGAAGGTCTGGTTCTCCTGTAGGTCGTCTGCTGCTACTTGGAGCAATCTGAGACATGTAACATATCCGTCCGATTGCTTGATCACCCAACACTTCACTGATATCGCGTGCTATTGAAAACTTTATTTTTAGATGCGGTATTGAGGTGACGACTTTGAATGCTGTTAGGCATGGCCGGCCTAGGATAGTGTTGTACACGAGGGTAGGTCAACGACTAAGAAGGTGAGTGTACGACTCGCCATTCTAGGGTATGTGCTCAGGGTGACCTCTAACCATATCATTCTTTGGACAATTATAGGCTCATTGTCTGGGCTATATAGTGGCTTTTCGGTAGGTTTCAGCCGATTCTTTTTAAGTTTGAGTTTAAAGAAAGCATTGAGGTAAAGCAAATTCTTTGAGCTTTTATTATCAATGAAAACTCGTTTCAGTTGGTAGTTCACGATATCGTCTGCAATTAGTACAGATATAACAAGAGGATCAGTGAGCGGGGAAATTACATAATTAATGTCACTATCACTAATGCTAATGAGATTCTCTTCCATTCTCTCCTTCTTCCGCTTGGCTCGCCGCTCCTTGTGATCTTCCTGGGTCTTGGCTAGTCGGATCGTGATTATGTTGACCATGCCAGTCGTGACGTGATTTTGTGGCTGGGTTAGATCTGGTCCTTCCCCGCCTGAGGTGCTAGAACTCTACCCAAGATTTCTGACGAACCTGGTGAGATGGCCCCTCCAGATGAGCTCTTCAATCTCCTATTGGAGCGCCTTGTAGTCATCCGTGGTGTGTCCTGGAGATTGATGGAAATCGCAGTACTTAGCTGGATTTTCTCCCTCCGCTTCTTCAGTGGTTTTGGTCATCTGATGAACTTTTCACCACGGATCCACATGAGCATGTTGGCTCGTGTGTCACTGAGAGGAGTCAGGTTGATCGGCCTATACTCCTTATGGTCTTCTTCGGTCTTGTGCAGCTTCCAATTGGGATTGTCGCCACTACCATTCTTCCTCTTTCCCTCGACCGAGAAAGAGCAATGCTGGTCAGTCCTCTTAGGACGCTTCATCTCATTAGCCTCTTTAGCCGCTACGTAAGCCCTGGTGATATACTCCACTTCTCAGAAGGTCTGCGGGTTGTTGTGGGCTAAGTGCTTGAAGAAGTCTCTGTGCGTCAAGGCAGAGTTGAAACTAGCAAGTTTCATCTCCTCTGTGAGCCTGGGAATCCTTCTGGCCTCCGCTGCAAAATGCTCCAAGAACTTCCTCGAGTTCTCTCCCTCCCTCTGCTTGATGTGGGAAAGATGCCATGGCTGCTTCTTTTCCCGGTGGCTGGAAGTGTATTGAACCGGGAAGAGATCAGTGAGCCCACGAAAGTTCCAAATTGAGTTCGATAGGAGCCAGTGGAACCAAATCTGGACGTTTCCTTCAAGGTGAGAGGGAAGCACCGTCACATTGTCGAATCCTCCAGGCCCAAGAGACTAAGATGGGTGCAGAAGTGATTCAGGTGATCCATGGGATCAGTACTCCCATTATAAGAATCCAATGCTGGCATCTTGAATTTGGTCGGCAATGGACAGTTCAGGATCTCAGCGATTAAGGGAGACTTCTCTAGATTGATGGTGTGTTTGTCATCATCCTTGAACATGTGATTCTAGATCTTCTCGTCTTTTGCCTCCACTTGGGAGGCATTCCTAGATCTCTTGGAGTTGAGGTATGTCCTCAACTCTGTTCTTTCAGCAATGCAGCACGTAACTAGCCGGCTGCTTCCGCTGGTAGATCCGTTATTCCGGGAGGCTCCTTCTTGAGCTTGAGGCCTTGGCTCTACTCGAGAATTCAGGGGTTCCTCCTTTCAGAGCTTTCTTCTGGAGTCCTGTGGCCCAAGCGTCCTCTAAGTTTTGGTCGACTCTGGGTGTTGGAGGCCTCCGGAGCACGAGAGTTATCTGGCCTCGTAGCCTCTTTGCCGACTTCTTCTTCCTTTGGCCTCCCCACCTGGATGCCGGAATAGGAGCTAAGGAGGGCGAAGCCCCCTGCTTCTTCTTGCCCTGGCAGGTATAGAGCATCTAGAGCATTTTGTTCATATTGCTCATCTGTTCTACCAGGTTTTGGAGGAATGGTGCGGGTGTCCTTCCGACTAGGTTACCAGTAGAGTGGTTCTAGTCAGGAGAGGCAGCATCTTTAGTAGGAACGCTAACTTGGGCTCTAGTGTTCACCATTTTGTCTGATGCTATTGACTTTGTAGAAGAAAGTGTTGGTAGAGATAAAAGTGGTTAGCTTTTGGTAAGCTTCGCACAAACCATGCTAATGATGCGTTCTAAATCCAAATTTGAATAAATTCGGGTTAAGTAGACCATTGGGGTCTAGCCTTTGTTCGCTGAGTTTTGGGTCCTGCACACCACAATTTCAAACGTGAGGTCAGGTGATGGCGGAATTTGGTTTCATCGAAAACACTCCAATGTTTAAGTCAGAAATCTTTCTTAGAGAATAGAAAGATGTTGGGGATGCAGAAATGAATATAGGGAGTGTTTTTGCAAGCGAGTGGTTGCACTCGTAGAGAGAGTGGCTTGGTGACTGCTCATGTGGAGCAGTTTCTCTAAGTACTAAGTTCGCAGGGAACTAGTAGCAGAGAGAGCGCTAGAAGGCTCGAGAGAGTCAGAGAACTTTTGAGAGCTTGAGCTGGCTTGAGGACTTTTGTGGGCGTTTGAGAGCGTGTCTCGAAAGGGAGCTGCCATGGCCTTTTATAGCCATAGCTCTGGGCTGCCTTCCTTACGCAGAGGGGCTTGATGCTCACGCTCAACTAGGATCCTTGCCTTTCTGGCATAGGCGTGATCGTTATCCTTAACTGTAACGATCAAAGAGGATGATTTCATTTCTTCTACGTTTTGTAACCGTTAGGGTTTTCAGTAGACAGCGTGCAGATTCTAGTGCCTTCATTCTGGGATGCGCATTGATTTTGGAGGTCACCGTTACAGTAAAACTTGCCTTCTTTGGAGATGTAGGAAATTAGGGTAGATGACCTTTGTGGCTCGAGGACAGACACGTGGACCAAACTAGGCTTGGACTGCATGCATGCTGGGCCTCAGCCGGTTTACTATCCGTTTATTGGTCAATGGAAGCGTAGAACATTCTAGGCCTCAATGGGTCGTCCTGCTTTTGGGCCTCTGCTGGCCCACTTGCTCTTCATCCGGTCAGTGGAGGTGTTGACCGTCCGGGCAGAAATGGGCTGCCGAAGATTTGGGCCATTTCCTCCTTTATGAGTCAACCCGTTACCGGTGTCCCCATCAGTATCGATTGTATTTTGATTTATGGATGGCTTTATTTGGGCATTCTTTGAATTTTGGGAGTCGGCCAAATGTAGGCCTTGAGGTTGTATATAGAGATTTATTGATTCATTTTATTATGGGGATGAGTTGTTACTATTATTTGGATATTCCCTTATGACTATTTGGAGCAAGTCAAAATTATTTTGTCTGAACGGTTATCCAATAAGGTTTATGCGGGTAGATTTTTGGTCCTATTTGTGTATTGGTGAGACGAAACAGTCACCATCCTCGAATGACTTCCATCAATAAATATACTTAAACAAATTGAATTAATACACAATTAATTAAATACAAAAATTTCTATAGAAAATTTGGTAGAGTCTCCCCCTAAATATGGACAAAAATCATACATAAAACTTGAATAATACAACATGTACAAGACATTTCAATAGATAGACCTCAAAATTTATTCCATATTCTTACATCCACAAGATATACACAATCTATACACAAGATCAACATCAAATGCCATAGCATCCATGACTCCAACATTGTACTTACAACTCCCATATTGGATCTAAATAGAGATACCATATAGGAACCTGTATAAAAATAAAAAATCAAACCTGCGGAAGCATAACTATATTCATAAAACAACTTACAGAAGCAAAATAATAGTCCATAATAATATACAGTATGCCATGCCATAAATTAATACACAATATTTATCCAAAACATTAATTATTTACATTCACATTACATCAACACATCCAAAACTTTCAAGTCTCCAATCCCCTACCTTTACTTTTTTCATCAGGTATCGGCTCATTGGTACCATCTGGAAGGGTAGACAAAATAGCAATGGGTGAGCCAAATACTTAGCAGTGTACTATAATAATAAAGACATGCAAGTTTTCATATAAAATATACATATATATAAGGAGAAAGACACATAGAAGGAATTAGAAATCAAATATGCATATAGATGAGGCAAAAGCATGAAATGATACATAAACATGAACTTCGAGATAAAAACCTTATTTTTGTTTCTTTTATCTTTTCCTTAAGTTATTTCTTCCATTTATCTTAGTTAGAAAACATGTTAGAAATCATAAATCAACTCAAAACTTAATTGTCCTTTAGATTAACTTCATTATCTTGAGCGACCCAGGCTAGCAGGTTCTACCAATTAAGGGAGTGAATAATCGAGGATAGATTATATTTACTTCACACAATTCAAGGCCAAAGGTTCCTCTTTATTTACATCCCAAGGGCAGGATGATAACAAATTTTTATCCTCTTTATTTACATCCCAAGGGCAAGATGATAAAAAATTCTTATCCTCCATAGTAACGCTCCGAGGAAGGCGAATCACATATCACTCTATGGATGAAATTATTCTCAATTACTACTATAATATCCTAAGGGATACCAGAGAACATTACCCACTGAATAACAAAACTTGGTCTAGTTTCTTATTGATTTTGACTTATCTTAGGGTATCATTGTTCTTTCTTCTTAGCCTTAGATCATCATTCCTTAAAGGCCATTTCAAATTTACATAATTAAGCCTTCAGATAATTTTGGAGTTCTCAGAAATTTTTGACAACATAACTTTTTACAAAATTTTTGATAAAAATTGTCCAATAAGCTTAGATAACTCATCCAATAACATTTTTACCTCATAACTCAAAATTTACAACAATTTCATACCTTCATTTTTGAGCTAGGGTTTGAGAGAAACATTCAGAATACAAATTGGATACAAAATGCAATATAAACAATAAAATTGAACCCATAAATTATAATACTTATGTTTGAATATGAAATCTATCCATAAAATTATAAGAAATTTAGATAACATGCATTACATATAACAAATCTTAGAGAAGATGAGTATTAGAGTAATAATACCCGAAAGGAGATAACAAAAAGTAACAACAAGGAAAGATAGAACTTAGGGTACACTTGTCTCAACCTAATTTACTATTTTTCTTACTCTAATCAGATTGAAAATGGCAAAGAATCCCTTCCCTTTCTCTTTTCCTCTCCTTCCTCTTCGTCATTTTGCTGTTCGTGCCTAATTCTCTCTTCCCCTTTCACTTTTTAAAATGCGAATTAGTAAACCGGTGGTAAAAATATCAGACTAGCGCTTGAGCGCCAGGCAGGCGAGCTTCGGGCGCTCGAGAGCATGGCGAGCGTCCTTCGGGAGCTCTCGCCACTAGAATTGGCACCATCATCTGGGTTCGAGCCTGTAGCGAGCACAAACATTCTGGATTGGTGCCCTCTGTTGGGCTCGAGCTGCGGCGAGCTCAACAACTTCTTGTATTGGTGCCCTCTACTGGGCTTGAGCCCACAGCGAGCCGAGCCCTCATTTTCCTTCAACTTTGATCTAATATCCATTTTTCACAAATTCACTTATCCAAAACTCAATTATATAAATTATATTAACTTAATTACTAGAATTTATAATATTTTAAGAACCTGTACCTTACCATTTTTCCCCATTTATAAAATTTCGTCCTCAAAATTTAATGAACCTCAAAATCTCAATAACAGGGGGTATTCGCTTCAAATTTCTTTCTTGCGTTTCTAAGACACATCCTTAATGAGAAGATCCGTCCTAAAGTGCCTTAACCACTTGAATTGTCTTGATTCTTAATACCTCATATCTCTTACTTGATTCGAGATTGAGACCTTACCATAAGACAAATTTTTAATTTTCACAAAGCTTAAATCAATCTACGTAATAGAAGACTTTATAATAATCTACTAAATATGAAGGCAATCTAAATCATTGGCTATTTCTCTAACTTAATTCAGAACCTCAAACGAACTGATGAATTTT
Source organism: Nepenthes mirabilis (assembly GCA_025585075.1). Classification (NCBI taxonomy): domain Eukaryota; kingdom Viridiplantae; phylum Streptophyta; class Magnoliopsida; order Caryophyllales; family Nepenthaceae; genus Nepenthes; species Nepenthes mirabilis. The sequence continues at coordinate 2,213 of JAODPA010121639.1, read as the reverse complement.
TATTTCAGTTCATCCTAAGCCTTGAAAAGATCATTCATTGGATCCCCGATCTTATTATGAAATTTCTAGGCCATGGACCACATGGTACCGCTACGCTACTCTGATTAACCATTTACTTGCGCTCTAAAAATCTCCTAGCACTCAAGTTCACGGATAATTATCGGGCTCCTAGGTCGTATGACAACTATAGACCTAAGAAAAATTTTCAAATGTATCGATATATTTAATGCAACACTCACAATCCTCAAATTGCGATCATCTTAGGAATATAACTATATAACTGAAATGATTACCCAAAATTTTTAGTACAGCATCAAGTTACCATTAAAACCTCAAAACTCACACATTAGGCAGCTTATCACCTCATTGGCATATCAATAAGCCAACTTACTCAATTCTAATCATACTCCCCAAATTTACGATAAATGGATGTCCTTGCTAGCGGTTCACCAATTAACCAAACATCTAAAATCCTTATTGTTTGATAACCCCGAAACAATACCTCAAAGATTTCTCATCTAATAATTTTCGAAGCCTCAAAACTCCGGATACATTTCATACGAAACCTTGAAAATATTCTAAATCTAAAAGTTTCCAAGTGGAGACTTTAATTACTAACTCCAATCATGCGTAGAGTAATTATGATTCGTAGACCTCTCTCCCACTTAGCCCAAGGGTATCCACCCACATGATGATGCGGGAAAACATAATTCCTAAATCTTCCTCAAAAGTATCACATTCCATTATAATTTATTGGATTCTTCAGCAATCAACCTAACGATATGGTCGACAATACCCTCCATTCCTTGAGAACTATCCTCAAATAGAGTTCACACTCCCTGTGATTCTAAGAGTTCATTAATGAGGTCATTACAAAATTGATTGAAATATAATTGGAAAATCCAGTCCATAAATTCGGAAAAAAAGCCAACGAACCTACAAGACCCAAATGGCATTATCGGAGCTTGTAATAACTATGGCTTAATTCTAAAAGCTACCATAAACATAATTCTTGATTATCCACAATTGATAGCACTACGAATACAGATCATCCTTAGGAAATATCAAGCTCTTGCAATAGATCAAATGAACCACCTATTCAATTCCCAATGCCGGCTTGTTAGACTATTTATCTCCCAACAATCAAGTTTTAATCTTCCACATGTAACCTTCATCCGTCATCTTACCTACCCCGAAAGTCCTAAAGTAATTCATAATGGGCATTAAACCAGTGCTTCCTTGATTCTACACAAAATCCTTAAATATCAGAGTCAATATCGACGCATCCTCGAATTACTAATCAACAGAAAAATTAGCTGAACCCTCTCCTTTAAGAAATATCCTCAAATATCATATCAAGGTTTGGCATCACAACTTTGGTCAAATCAGTCTAACCAATCATATATAGAAACCTAAGAAGGTGTCGCAGATCTCAATGCAGCTCATATAAAATCCATGGTCTTCGAATAACGAATAACCTCAGGAATACAAACAAAATATAGATGTAAAATCCCAAGACAATACATATAATAAAATATCAAGATTTAGAAATCTTGCCGCCCACCACACTAGACAGCACCTCTATACTTGCGCTATCACCGTAAAACCTTGATCCCAGGCACTAGACTTCTTTACTATCCGACTCGTGGAATATAGGCAATCTAGAATCATGCGATCAAACCTTCCAAAATTGAAACTTGCTCCCAAAAATCTCTTCAAAATAAAATATTCATCCATAGAGCATGCACAACATATCTTACAATATCTCTCTATCCTCGAGACCCGTGACTCTTTTCACATCAACCATCCAAGGTTGATTTCACGTTCTATCTTGTATGGGGCAACATCAACTTATCTCCTTCCGAACATTAGATCACTACAAACACCACCTCAATCCTTAGGATCTATATTTTAACCTCAATAATATCCAAACTGTGAGGTTCCGGATTTGTGAACCCGATAATTAAGAGATGATTAGTATGTTAATGGTCAATACTAATCTTATGGGATAATTAAGGTTTGGTATCGGAAGAAAAATCGGGAAATTATTCGGGTCCGGGCTGCCGAAGCCCTGCCAGCAGGCTCGCGCCTGCTGGGCGCTCAAGCCGAGGCTCGAGCGGAGGAAGCAGAACTGACCCGTGGGCTGGCCGCTTGCCAGCCGCTCGATGGGGCGCTCGAGCGGATAAACCAGAACCTCCCGTATTCTGGCCGCT
>JAODPA010121628.1:0-17992 GCA_025585075.1 Nepenthes mirabilis | reverse complement strand
GGGACATCGATGTCATTTATTGAAGTTATTATTATTGCTAATATGGATGTTTAATTTATGATGCATTTATAAGGATCATTGATGATATTTTGATGATGTTAAGTTTATTAATGACGTATGATTGATGATTTTGGATGACTTAATATTTTCACCGTGACTGTCTGGGTCTAGTTTAGGGATCCGATCTCGGGTTGTTACATTGTGTATATGTTATGGGTTAAAATGATGAGGAATATTTATGTATATGTTGTATTCATGGTGTGTAATTTAGGTTGTTTGTATAGTTTTAGCCCATTTATAGAAGGAGCTCTACCTGATTTTCTGTAAAAATTGATGTGTTTTAATTTTATGGGCATTAGTTTGACATATTATTGACAGAGAAAAATAACTCTTTCCATCACAGTTAGTATCAAGGAAAAAAGATGCCTTAGGTTTGATTTACATCGTATGCAAAAGTTTAGGATTGATTAAGATTGATCAAATAAGTAGGTAAAGGTGTAGGATGATTAAGTTAGATTGGACGGCTCTAGAGATCCTAGTTGTATCACCTAGGCTAGAACTAAGTTGGGATTTAATGTTTAAGCGGATTGACATTGATTCCAAACTTAGGCTAATCTATTTTGGTCTAAAGTTCAGGTTTGATCTGTTTTGAGTTAAGGTTCTCAGGTCAATAAGTTATTAGAAAAGTGTGATTGGGTCAACTTAACAAGTATGACAGATGAGATAGAATTGATGACTCAAGGTCAGTATAATTTGGGCCATACAAAATCTGTAGAATTGAAATAGGTGAGGGTAGTCCGGATTAGGTGGAATGTTTAGGTGCTAGCCCTTAGGTTTAATTCTGAAATGCATTGATTGATTGATTTTTACCCTTCCCTCTAATCCGATTATTTGATTTCAACTAACCTTGTGATATTTTGACTATAGGATATTAGTATGGCTAGTAAAGGGAGAAGAAATATTTGTGGAGGTACTAGTACTCCCCATGATTGTGAGGCCGAATATCTGAATTCGTTGGGGAGGATCACTAACATTCTAGAATCGATGGAGCAACATCGCATGACTCCGGTTCCTGCACCAAAGCCAGCCCTAGTAAATCCCGCCCCAACAGCATATGAAAAGTTTACGGCAGAGAAGGCACTTGAATTTTTAGGAGAGTCTGATCCAGTGAAAGCAAAAATTTAGATTTGGAAACTGAAGAAAATATTTACGGTCATTCAATATTCTGATCAGGAAAATGTTACTTTTACAACCTATAAATTAGAGGGAGAAGCTGATAGTTGGTGGTCGATGAAGAAAAGGGCGTTAGGTATGCCCGATGAGGAAATTTCCTGGGAAATGTTTGAGGAAGCCTTCCAAGAATAATATTTCCCCTCTAGCTTCCAGGATTGGAAGGAAGAGGTGTTTATACGGCTTAGGCAAGAAAACCGCACCGCAGCAGAGTATGATGCAAAGTTTGTTGAATTGTCACAGTAAGCACTGTATATTATGGAAGATGAGTTGAGAAAAGCCAAGAAATTTTAACAAGGATTGAGAGATGAGATCAAGAGTCAACTGGTGTCATAGGAGCTTCAAACTTATACTAAGATTCTAGATAGGGCTCTAATATTTGACAAAAGAACTTGAGACTCAGGAATCTTTTACTAACAGGGTAACTAGCCAAATGAATTTTAGTACGGGATCATAGAACCGTGAGACGTTTGGCTTAGGAGTGATTAGTGTTTATAAGAATGGGACTTGTGAAGGTAGCCTTCGAGGAATTTAGGGGAATTGATGACCCTTTTGTTTAGGATTGACCCCTGATGGATCTGGTGAATTATAATAGAATATAATGCTTTTGAGGAAGGTTAGAATTATATTATTCTTGCACCGTAATAGGTGGTTACCCACAAGCCAAGTGGGGGAGAAGCTTCTGGTTTGAAATTGTTTTGCTCATAGTCGGGATTAGTCGATGAGGTCCTTACCTTGAGGATTTATAAACATTTGCTTCTAGAAATAACTATTGTCCTACGATTCTAAAAGTTTGAAGATTGTAAAAGGTGGATCTCGGTATCTTTTGAGGAGAGTGAGTATTATGATTGATAATTTGTAATGTACCAAATTTTTGGGACCTCCTGTAATCGAAAATATAATGACCAAATTCTTTTGTGTCAAGAGAATGGCAAAAAGATGATGGAAAACATGATCCGGTCAACGCCTGTTAACCGAAAGATGTGAGGGAAACGTAACCGGTCAACACAAGTTGACCGAAAACATGAAGGAAAGCGCATTTGGTCAATGCCAGTTGACCGGAAGGGAAAAAAGAGGCCGGAAGTATTGAGACGATGAACGATAGGAAAAGGGAAAATTTATTCCGGTCAACGTCAGTTGACCGAAAAATGTGAAAGAGAGGCCAAGGAAAAGTTAGCCGCCCGATTGATTGACGTGATAACTAATTATGAAGACCATGCCGACTTTCAACCACTCTTCAGTGGTTGACTTGCCCTACCTACTACCGTCAAACCAAAGGCCTATAAATAAGAAATTAGAGAGTGCAAGGGAAAAAATTAGGAGGAAGCTCTCAGCCGAGCTTCTTAGTGAAAGAACCCAGAATTCCAGGATGGAGTAAAGATATTCAGGCAAGTGTACCCCCCTTAAATTCATGATTTACTATAGGAGTACTCATCTTTCTATAGTTCATGTTTGCAATGTAAGTATGTCTGAATTTTTATGAACTTATGTTACGGCATGCATGATATTTGTTATGATCATCTGGATTCTGTTAATGATAGGTTTAAAGGAAGCTCTATTATGTGTTTTCATAAAGATCTTTGTTTTTACCTTACTTGCATGAATTCTAGCCACAAACAAGTTTGTAAGATATCTGACATGAGTAAAAAGACCTCCGGCACTTGTATTGTAATTTTGAAACCGGCATTTACCCTTTGATTTTGAAACCAGCCTTGATTTGAAACCAGCCTTATAGAATAATTGAAATCGGCCTTAATCGAAACTGGCATTTGTGTTAAAATTTTAAAACCGGCATTGTCTTGTGATTTTGAAACCGGCCTTGTAATAAAATTTTAAAACCGGTATCTGCTCCTTGATTTTAAAACCGGCCTTGTAGTGTAATTTCGAAACCAGCCAGAGAAAAATGAGCCGTCCGAACTAACAACCCTCCGGATCCGCAGACAAGAAACTTGAATCTGCTGGACAGGATGGCTGACGTCATAGAAGCCTTAGCTCCACCAACTCCGGTGACCACCCCAATTCCTGTTCATCAGGAGATGTCGGTCTACGATCGCTTTACCAATGAGCAAATTCCTGAATTCTTCGGAGAACCGACCCATTGAAGGCAGACACCTGGATCCAACGATTAAAGAAGGTGTTCGCAGTGATTAAGTGTTCTACTGGAGATAAGGTCCTATTTGCCACCCATAAGCTAGTGGGTGAGGCCCACCACTGGTGGGAGATGCAGAAGAGAGTCTTTGAGGTGCCAGAGAGGGAAATTACTTGGGGAATGTTTGAAGGAGCATTCTTGGAGAAATACTTTCCTGCTACCTTCGCGGACAGAAGGAAGATGAATTCCTTCGCTTAAGGCAAGGCACTCGCACCGTGGCTGAGCATGATGCAAAGTTTGCGGAACTGTCCCGCCATACTCCTTATATGGTGGAAGACCAGGAGAGAAAGGCTAGAAGGTTCTTTAAGGATTAAGAGATGATATTAGGAGACATCTCTCAACCTTGAAGTTGGCTACGTATGGAGAGGTGTTAGAAAGGGTCATTATTTATGAGAAGGAGCTGGAAAGAGGGGAATTCTTCAGACAAAGGATTTCTAATCAGGCTTTAAGAGCCAGTGCTAGTGGAGGACCTTCAAAGAAGGCAACATCGTTAAGGTCTAGTAGCAAACAGGACCAATCCACATAGGCTTCCCGAGCATCCAACAATCCATGTGCTCATTGCGGAAGGTCGCATGAAGGAAAGTCGTGCTATCAGAAGCTGAGAATCTGTTATAATGTGGCCAGGGTGGACACATGGTCAAGGACTGCCCACTCACCAAGCAAGCCCCAGAATTTAAGTCCTCCATTCCAGCCAAGGTGTTCACAGTTTCTGCAAAGGAGGCCGAAGCCTCTACTGAGGTAGTGGAATGTACACTTTCTATCTGTAGCAAGTTTAGTCATATGCTCTTTGACTCAGGATCCACCCACTTGTTTGTCTCCCATGATTTTACAAAATATCTTATGACACTCCCCCGAGTTTTTGGCTGTCCATTGATGGTCGCCTTGCCCACAGGGTCATCAGTAATTTTAGATATCATATACCCGGGGTGCCCAGTCGAGTTAAATGGATTCTTAATACCCATTAACCTAGTTTTACTAGAGATAAAGGACTTTCATGCAATCCTAAGAATGGATTGGTTGGCAAAGTATCATATCAGTATCGATTGTTTCCGAAAAATAGTGGAATTCACTATCCCTAGAAACAGACCCTTCTATATTCAGGGAGTCCGGCGGAAGGAAGCATCCTGCTTCATTTCGGCCCTCCATGTCCGACACTTGATTGGTAATGGGTGCCAAGCCTACCTAGCCTTCGCTAGTGTGACTGAGGGTCAAGGAACTCTGGCCAAAGATATTCCTGTGGTATGTGAGTTCGAAGACATATTCCCTGATGAATTACTTGGGTTGCCACCAAGACGGAAGATAGAATTTGAAATAGAATTGGTGCCAAGATCAGCGCCAGTATCTAAAGCACCATATAGGATGGTGCCGGCTAAACTTAAGGAATTAAAACAGCAATTGCAGGAGTTATTGGATAAGGGTTTCATCCGGCCAAGTGTGTCCCCATGGGGTGCACCGGTCCTGTTTGTAAGAAAGAAGGATGGAACCTTAAGGTTGTGTGTCGATTATCGGGAGTTGAATAAAATTACCACTAAGAATAAATACCCCTTGTCGAGGATAGACGACCTCCTTGATCAATTGTAGGGAGCTTGTGTATTCTCAAAAATCGACCTTAGATCCGGTTATCATCAACTTCGAATCAGAAAGGATGATGTAGCAAAGACTACTTTTTGAACTAGATATGGGCACTATGAGTTTGTAGTGATGCCATTTGGATTAACTAACACTCCAGCCGCATTTATGGACTTGATGAACCGAGTTTTTTAGCCCTATTTGGACAAATTTGTGATAGTCTTTATTGATGACATCCTTGTTTATTCAAAGAGTCATGAGGATCATGAGGAGCACTTAAGGATTATACTTCTGATTCTAAGGGAACACCGGTTGTTCACCAAATTAAATAAGTGCAAATTCTGGTTAGAGAAAGTGGGATTCCTTGGACACATCATTTCCAAGGAGGGGATTTCTGTCGACCCTAAGAAGGTAGAGGCAGTGGTGAAGTAGAACCGGCCAACCTCTGTGACCGAGGTACGAAGCTTTTTAGGCATGGCCAGATATTACCAACGATTTGTGGAGGACTTCTCCTGAATTGCCTTGCCACTTACCCAACTAACAAAGAAAGAAGTCAAATTCGATTGGACCGACGACTGTGAAGGGAGCTTTCAGGTACTAAAAGACCGGCTAACTTCTGCACCGGTCTTAACCATTTCGGATGAATCAGGAGGACTAATTGTCTATTGTGATGCCTCAAAGTTTTGGTTGGGCTGTATTTTAATGCAGCACGGAAAGGTAGTTGCCTATGGATCACGTCAGTTAAAGGATCATGAAAGGAATTACCCAACTCACGATCTAGAATTGGCCGCAGTAGTATTCGCGCCAAAAATTTGGAGACATTGCCTGTATGGTGAGAGATTCATAGTCTATTCTAATCATAAAAGTTTAAAGTATTTATTCTCTCAAACAGAACTAAACATGCAATAGCGAAGGTGGATTGAATTTCTAAAGGATTATGACTGTGAGATTCAGTACGAGCCGGGTAAGGCCAATGTAGTCGCCGATGCGCTAAGTCGACAACCGAGTGTCTTGGCAAGGATGTAGGTCAAGCAAATAAAGATGTTGGACTATCTAATGCACTATGACATCCAATGATATGTTCAAGGGAAGCGAATATGAATATCATGAGTGATCTGAACAGAGATTCCCGAAGTGATTTTTATGTTAGGTTGGATGGAGCATTAATGTTTAGGGATCGATTATGTGTGCCAGACGACAAGGAATTGAAAGAGAAAATTTTGAAGGAAGCCCATCGATCACGGTATACAATCCATCCATGAGTCAATAAGATGTACCAGGACTTAAGGAAAACGTTCTGGTGGAGGAATATGAAGAGGGACATCACACCTTATGTAGAGAAATATCTTGTATGTCAACAAGTGAAAGCAGAAAGGACAAAGCTATCTGGGTTACTACAACCGATGTCACTTCTAGGCTGGAAATGGGAGGATATTGCCATGGACTTCGTGACCGGTCTACCAAGGACGCCAAGAAAATATGATGCTGTTTGGGTTATAGTTGACCGGCTGACAAAGTCAGCCCCTTTCCTAGCAATCTGGACGATTTACTCCTGTGATAAACTGGCCCAGCTATATGTGAACGAAGTCATCAGGCTTCATGGTGTGCCTACCTCTATTGTATCTAACAGGGACCTCCGCTTTGTTTCGAGGTTCTAGAAGAGTTTACATAAGGAATTGGGAAGGAGTTAAAATTCAGTACTGCTTATCATCCGCAAACCAACGGCCAATCAGAACGGACAATTCAGATCCTTGAGGATATATTGAGTGCCTCGATCTTGGAAATAAAAGGGACTTGGGATAATTTCTTTGCCTTGGCAGAATTCGCATATAATAACAGCTATCAGTCCAGCATAGGCATGGCCTCTTTCGAACCGTTGTATGGAAGGAGATGTAGATCACCGATCCACTGGGAGGAGCCTGGAGATAAAAGAATTTTGTGTCCAGAATTTGTTAGAGAGACGATGGAAAAGATAAAGCTAGTACATGAGAATTTAAGGTTTGCCCGTAGCAAACAAAAGAGCTACGCAGACCAGAGGAGATCTGCATTGAAGTTTGACAAAGGTGACTTTGTATTCCTAAAGGTGTCGCCATCTAAAGGGACATCCAGATTCGGGGTAAGAGGAAAGCTGAAGCCACGATTTATTGACCCCTTCGAGGTTTCAGAAAGGATCGGAGAGGTGGCCTACAAACTGGCGCTATCACCAAACTTGGCGGAAGTGCATGACACGTTTCATATATCAATGCTTAGGAAATATGTCCATGATCCTGCACATGTGATTGAGTTCGACCTTTTGACAATTGACAAGGACTTATCCTATGTAAAGGAACCAATGCAAATTTTGGATCGAAAGGAATAAAGGCTACGTACAAAATCAATCTCCTTGATAAAGCTACTCTGAAAGAATCACTTGCCTGAAGAGGCAACTTGGGAACGAGAGGAAGAGATTCAGAACAAGTATCCCCACTTGCTTTCTTGAAGTTAGTAACTTCATTTAAAATTTTGAGAATGAAATTTTTATAAGTAGGGGAGAATTGTAATGTACCAAATTTTTGAGACCCCCTGTAATAAAAAATATAAGGATAAATTCTTTTGTGTCAAAAGAATGGCAAAAAGAAGAAGGAAAACATGATCCGGTCAACGCCTATTGACCGGAAGATGTGAGGGAAACGTAACCGGTCAATGCAAGTTGACCGAAAACGTGAAGGAAAGTGCATTCGGTCAACTGGCGTTGACCGAAAGGGAAAAAGGAGGCCAGAAATATTGAGATGATGAGCGATAGGAAGAGGGGAAATTTAATCCTGTCAACATCAGTTGACCAAAAAATGTGAAAGGGAGGCCAAGGAAAAGTTGGCCGCCTGATTGATTGACGTGATAACTAATTATGAAGACCATGCCGACTTTCAACCACCCCCGAGTGGTTGAGCTGCCCTACCTACTATCGTCAGACCAAAGGCCTATAAATAAGAAACTAGAGAGTGCAAGGGAAAAGGTTAGGAGAAAGCTCTCAGTCGAGCTTCTTAGTGAAAGAACCCAAAATTTCAGGACGGAGTAAAGAGACTCAGGCAAGTATACCGCCCTTAAATTCATAATTTGCTATAAGAGTACTCATCTTTCTATAGTTCATGTTTGCAATGTATGTCTGATTTTTTATGATCTTATGTTACGGTATGCATGATATTTGTTCTGATCATCTGGATTCTATTAATGCCATGTTTAAAGGAAGCTCTATTATGTGTTTTCATAAAGATCTTCGTTTTTACCTTACTTGCAGGAATTCTGGCCACGAACAAATTTGTAAGATATCTGACATGAGTCAAAAGACCTCCAGCACTTGTATTGTAATTTTGAAACTAGCATTTGCCCTTTGATTTTGAAACCGACCTTATAGAATAATTGAAATTGGCCTTAATCAAAATCGGCATTTGTGTTGAAATTTTGAAACCGGCATTGCCTGTGATTTTGAAATCGGCATTGTAATGAAATTTTGAAATAGGTATCTGCTCCGTGATTTTGAAACTGGGCTTGTAGTGTAATTTCAAAACCGGCCTTGTATTGTATTTTGAAATTGGCATTTGTACTGTGATTTTGAAACCCGCATTGTATCACGAATTTGAAACCGGCATTTGTAATAAAATTTTGAAACCGGCTTTGTAAGTGACGTATAAGTTCTGAGATTTCAAACCGGCTTGATAAATAAGACCTCCGACACTTTGATAAAAGATCTTCGGTTTTAAGACATTAAATCAAAGGCATTACGGACCTCAAATATTGAAGTTAAGAACAAAGTCTATAAGAACAAGGAAAAATGTATGTAATCCGGACAGCAAGTGGAACTCTATGACTTTCGAATTTTGAACTATGATAATGACCATCGAACGATATGGCCTAAGAACCGAGTTTTCATTAAGCTTGCTGTTAAAATTGGATGAAGGATATTGGAGTGACACTCGAGGACTGCCCCTAGGCCACCGGGGAATTTCTGGTGGCACAAGGCTTATGGACTACGGCCCCTTATGCCGGGTAAAAGTCATTGCCGCCTGCCTTTGGGAGTATAATAGGAGGATACGGCCTTAGGTTCTGGGGTAGCACACAACCCTTCCTCGATGTTGTCCACCCCTGTCAGGTCATTAAAGATGATAAGAATTTCGTTCAGTTTTATAAATTTTCTGAAGACAAGATAATAAGAATAAGAACAAAGATGTCTGAACTTAAGAAGAAATGATATGGTGATTTTTGTATGTTAAGTTTATGTTACTTTGATCCGATGATATGTATGTTAATGTTTTCTGCATGTGGGTACCTTACTGGGCTTTGTAGCTCACTTTTGCTGTTCTTCAGATGATGAGAAGTTTATGTAGGATGAAATGATTGGCCATACTATAGCTATCCATAATGGAAGGGAGCATTTGCCTGTTTATATAACGGATCATATGGTAGGACACAAATTGGGGGAATAGAGTCATGTGGTGTAACTAGATGGCATAGCTGGCCGGAGCTGATCAGCGAAGGAGTGAAGGAGTTGATGTATTTTCTTTTGATGTTTTGGGAAGGACTTGTAAAACATTTTCGCTGTAAAAGAATTAATGGATGTTAGTATGTTTCCTTAATTGCAATATGGGAAAATGAAGTTGACTTTCCTAGTAGCATCTCATTTCATGTCAAGGTCTTCATATCCGACCAATCTTAATGTTGGCCGGTCAGGTATGAGGTTAAACTTTGATGGCCAACTCAAGGAGTTCAGCCTTAAGCGATCCTGTGTACGCAATGTAAAGTATATATATAAAAGAAAAATGTTTATGTCCACCTAGTTAGTATTTATATTGTATGTGTTGTAAAGGTTAGGCTTGACGGTGGCCGCACGCGGTGGAATGTGGTCGGTCCGTCACATAATTGATCTTGGAAGTCTTCCCTTTGAGTACTTGTGGTTATTGCCTTTGGAGATAGCTTTTGTCTGATAATTTTAAGAGCTAGGATAATTATGTCATTAAGGAAAGATGATCATATAGTATTGCAAGTAGATGAGACATGTTTAAGGATTGTGTGGATGAACCTCAATGTCTTCAAGAAGAATAGACCCTACTATCGACAATTGATGTTGTGACTCATTAGACTTAATGTGCCTTTGATGTTTCGTAGGAGATGTGAAGGGTAAATTGCGAGTATGTTCATATACTTGGATGATGGGATGTCGCATTCTTAGATTGGGAAACAAAATCATATTCAAAGTATTAGGGTTATGAAATTATGAAATGAGAAGTGCTTATGGTTTGTTTCAGAATGATTAGGACAACCCACTCATCATGATTGTGGATAACGTGTTTGGATTGACTCAGTTGTCTTATTGGTATGCCAATGATATCTTGAGGTTACTAAGTATTTGAGTTTGAGGTTTTGGGTGATGACCTAAGGCTGTATGAATTTTTGGGTGATTGTTACGATTGTAATTTCTAATCTGGCAATAATTTGAGGATCTGTAGGAATTGTTTTCATGGTATGGATATCTTGGGATTTGTTTTAATTATGGCTACCATATAATCTAGAGGTATATTATAGATTGTGTATTTTAGGAAATGTCGGGCTGTTGACATACCAATGAATTAATGAGGATATAAAGTATTTTTGATTTGTAGTTTAATTGCGATTTGAGGTTTATGCCGAAATCCTAGCCAAACTTGATCAAAGAATTATGGGTGTCAAGTTAAATTTGATTTGGTGGTTAATTACAATCGGATCATTTGTAGTTCGAAAATTAGTTAGAGTTATGCAGCGAAAATGTGGTGAACCCAGACATTTTGAGGTTCATTTGAGGCTCAAAAGGGATGATTACTTTTGAGGCTCAACATAGAATGAAACAAGAATCTTCTACCCATTTGAGGTTCGGGGCTAAGTCGGAGAAGTAGTTAATGAATTGGGTTTTCCTTCGGACTTGGTGAGTTTAGATTTTGATAGGATACATTAGGTAATGAGGATCAAAATGATTCAAAAGCTTAAGGTTCTTGGGGATAAATTAATTGCTCAAGGAAATGCCTCGGGAACACTAAGAAGAAATTCGAAAAATTTACCTTCGATTTGGAAATTTTGGGGTTTGTTAAATTTCGAGAACAAAATTTCTATAAGTGCGGAAGAATATGAGGACCCGATCCCAAAATATGGGAATTGGAAGATAATTAAATTAATAATGATAAAAAATTGGGCCTAGGAAACGAGAAAAATTAGATTTGGAATCAAAATAGGGTGAATGGGCTCGACACCTGACTGGCGCCCGAGGTGCAGGCCGAGCACATTTAGCAGAATGGGTCCGCCCGAGTAGCGTCCAAGGCGCCACCCAAGCACATTTACCAAAATCGATCGCCCAAAGGGCGCTCGACGAGTACCCGAGGTGACACCATGGCAGAATGTGGGCTCCCAAAGGATGCTCAACTGGCACTCAACCATCGGTTCGAAACCCAGCCCACCAACTTTAATTTTCGTTTATAAAAAGGAGAGGGGAGAGGGTTTTGGAGGCTCGACCAGTAGAAGCACAAAGGAGGAAGAGAGGAAAAGAGAAGGATGAGGGATTCTTCGCCAAATCCGGTCCAATCAAAGTAAGAAAATTAGTAAATCAGGTCGAGACAAGTGTACCCTAAGCTTTATTTTCGCTTATTATCGGTTTTTATTATCTCCACTTTGATATTAATGCTCTAAAACTCTTTTTCTATAAGATTTGCTCCGAATGATGCATGTTTCTCATGATTTATTGGATATACTTTATATTTATGCATAAATATGATGATGTATGGCTTCGATTTCGTCATTTGGCATGAATTTTGTGCTCGATTTGTGTTCGGAAGCTTCACCGCGAACCCTAGCTCGAAAATGGAGTATAGGGCATTTATAAATCTTGAGTTTTGAGGAAAGTTATTGTTTGGTAAAATGTCTAAGCTTATTCGACAACTTTTATCTAAAAGTTTTGTGAAAGTTATGCCGTCCAAAATTTGTTGAGAACTTTTGAATATCCTATCTTCGAGATGTAAAAAATGAGGAATTATTGGTTAAGAACTTCCAAAAATATTCATGTTTTCGAGATTAGGAGCTCCAAAACTATACGGAGGCTTTAGCCCATATTTTCCTTGACATGCCATGAGAATGACCCCGTCCATGGAGTGATGTGTGGTCTGCCTTCCACGGGGCATTATTATGGAAACAACAATTAGGCCTAATTGAACATCTTGTTCTTAGGATGTAAATAAGAAGGATAAGAACATTTAAATAAGAATTTCGCATCTTCGAATCATTTGAATAAGAATTTCGGATCTTCGGATCATTTGAATAAGAATTATAGATCTTCGAATCATCTGAATAAGAACTTTGAATGAAGAACAAAGAACAAGAGAACCAACCTATCCTTGGGATGTAAATAAGGAGAAATTTATGTTTAATCTATTTTCAGATAAGAACCAAGAACTTTTGAACATAACTCTTTTATGTTTATGCATCGATTTTTGCTTTTGCCTCTTCTGCATACATGTTTAATTTCTAAAATTTCTTCTAAGTTTCCTTGTCCTTATATTTATTATGTTTTATTTGATATTTGTATCTTCTTGCTATTTTGGGTACCTTGTTGGGCAATTGCTCACCCTTGCTTTTATTTCCCCCTTCCAGATAAGTTGAAACCTAATAAGGATTGAAAATAAAATTTGTTAGAAGGAAGGAGGCTTGTGGGCTTGAAGACCTTGAAGATTTTCAAAGCCTTGAGGACTTGTGACTATATATAGCTAGTATTTTGAATGAATGTTGTATATTATGATGATATAGAATGCTTTTATATTTTGATGAATGTCTTATTTTTGCTTCCATAGGTTGATATATGGTTATAATTGCTTCCATATTATTTTTTATATTTGGATTTGTTTTGATCCTAGATGGAATCTCTCTTAGATCCGATACGGTA
This sequence comes from Nepenthes mirabilis, assembly GCA_025585075.1. NCBI lineage: Eukaryota > Viridiplantae > Streptophyta > Magnoliopsida > Caryophyllales > Nepenthaceae > Nepenthes > Nepenthes mirabilis. The sequence goes on along the minus strand of JAODPA010121628.1, from coordinate 5,111 downwards.
ATTTAGGAGTATTGTGTTGGAGCCATGGATGACATGGTGCTTGTTGATCCTGTGAATATATTGTCTATGTGTTGTGAGTTAAAACAATGAGGAATATTTATGTATACATTGTATGTATAGTGTGTAATTCATATTGTTTGTACGGTTTTAGCCCGTTTTTAGAGGGAACTCTATCCGATTTTCTGTAAAAATTGATGTGTTATAATTTTATGGGCATTAGTTTGGTATGTTATTAACGAAGGTTATTAGAGGAAAATAACCCATTCCGTCACACTAAACGTCCCGAATGCACGGACTGACAGCTGGAAGGACCTGTCGTCTGGAAGAAGAGGAACGGAGACGGCGGCCACTCTCGGGAACCCTATAAGCAACTGAGGTCCAAGCCGAGTGTCTGAAAGGAGTTTAGGCCCTTCACCCTAACTTCCCTGAACAATACTCGCTCGAACATTCTAATGCAGATTCAAAATGAGAAGTTTTTGAGGTGGCCCAAAGAATCGAAGAACCCAGAGGGCGGAGACCAAATAAAGTACTGCCACTATCACCGGTCTCTAGGGCATACCATCAAAGATTGTCAGACCCTGCAGAGGGAGATCGAAGACCTTGTCTGTCGTAGGCACCTCACTCAGTTCCTGAGGAGCTCGAGGCAGGCACCCAAGTCTGCCAAAGATGAAGCCAGAGATCCACCGAGGAACTGAGTCGCCAGTTGTGTCATCAATATGATCTCCAGCAGACTGACAAGGAGCAACAAACATGGCCAGAGGTCGTGTCCAGTAGCAAGAGAGCGAGGGTAGGGGCCAAGACTGATGTCATTAGTTTTAGCGACAATGATTTGACACATGCAACTTCCCCTCATTCGGACCCTCTCGCTGTATCAACCCTCGTCTCAGATGATACGCTTGACTATCAACTAAGACAATTTTTATTGATGATGAAAGCTCTCGTGACTTATTGTACCTTGTTGCATTATTTAAGCTTGGTCTAAAGAAGAGCCAAATGAGACTAGCCGAAGGACTCCTCTACAACCTGGACAATAAGCCAATGCTCGTGTAGGGAGAGATCCAGCTAGAAGTCACATTAGGAACCCACCCCCATACAGCCACTCGTGCACTCACGTTCCTCGTTGTTGACCTGCCATCGACTTACAATGCCAGTCTTGGAAGGTCATTCCTTGTCGTCTTTGGGGCAGTGACATCCATACCTCACCTGAAAGTGAAGTTTCCAACACCGCATGGAACCGAAGAAGCATTGGTAACCAGGTGATAGAATGGACGTGCTACCTATCCTAGGACGCACCCACTGCTTTGAACCAAACCACTAAAGACCTAGACTTCCGAGATGAGGCGTCACTACAACAGGATCAATTGGGTGACGAACGGAATTGGTCCCCCTGGACCTAAACGAGCCGAAAAAGTGCATACACATAGGCGGATCCTTCTCTGAGCCATACCGAAGCAACCTCGTGGACTTCCTTAGACAAAACTCCGATGTCTTTGCGTGGATTCCTACTGATATGTTCGGGATACCAGCCAAAGTAATAATCCACTGGTTGGGCCTCGATTCTGACTACAAACTGGTTAAGTAGAAGCGCAAGAACCACTCCATTGAGAAGTTAGTGGTAATAAGGGAAGAGGTGAAGAAGCTACTTAACGCTAGGTTCATAAGGGAGATCCAATATCCAAATTGGCTGTCAAACATCGTGCATGTGAAGAAGAGTAATGGCAAGTGGCAAATATGTATTGACTTCACCGATGTGAATAAGTCCTGCTCGAAGGACAGCTTTTCGCTTCCTCGGATCGATCAACTAGTGGACTCCACATCTAGGCATAAACTCATAAGTTTCATGGATGCCTACTCAGGCTACAGCAGATAAGGATAAGCCTAGATGATGAGGAGCATACCTCTTTCATAACCGACCAAGGAATGTACTACTACAAGGTGATACCCTTTGGCCTAAAGAATGCCGGTGCAACTTACCAGTGATTGGTGAATAAAATCTTTGAAGCCCAGATTGGAAAGAACATAGCGGTACACATAGACTACATGCTTGTCAAGAGCATGGTGGCCAACAATCACGTTTGGGATATGGCAGAAACCTTTGAAGTACTTCGGGCCAATAGGATGAAGCTTAACCCAGCTAAGTGCAAGTTCAGGGTAAACTTCAAAGAATTCCTTGGCTTTATAATATCCCAATGTGGCATAGAAGAAAACCCAAAGAAGATCAGAGCCATTCTTGACATGAACCCTCCATGGACCGTGAAGGAAGTCCAAAAGCTCACAGGATGACTTGCCGCCCTATTGCGGTTCCTGGCTAAGTCCATAGAGAAGTATTACCATTCTTCAAGGCCCTCAAAGGAATGAAGGCATCCGAATTCCAATGGACAGACAAGTGCGAGGCTGTGTCCCAGGAGCTGTATAATGGCCTAGATTCTAAATCATAGAAAGTCCCAGTCATTAAATTAATATAATGTTGGAGTAAAAGAAAGCTTATCCGGTCAACGCCAGTAGACCGAAAATGTGAAAGGTACTTATCTGGTCAACTGAAGTTGACCGGAAGTAATGAAGGAGCAATTATAAGAATAGAAGGCAAGTCAGGGTAATTTGAGTTGATCGAAATTATATGGTTATTGACCAAAAAATTTAGGAGGTAATGTTGACTGATTTTAAGGAGATTTTAAGGATGTTGTCCAGAGAAATGATGGCCGGCATCGAAATGCTAACCGGCATCAAGAGGTTGACCAGAATAGTTGATCATAGTGTTGGCCAGTTTTAGGAAGTGTTGAGAGGAAGCCGTGGTTGGCGGCTTATGACTCAATGCCGACTGTCTTATAAGATAGTCAACGCACCATTGATAGCCCGAATTGATTGGTGATGACTAATTAAGGTCTGAATGACCATGCCTGAGTAGGTAACCGACTCTCAACCACCCCACTGACCTTCTAAAAAGGCAAGGGGAGCAAGCAAAAAAGTACAAGCAGTTGACCTACCCTACCTACTACCACCAACCCCAACGTCTATAAGTAATAGCCCCGGGAATTAGGATAGGAAACTGGGCAATCGACTGGGTGAAGGCGCTAAGAACTTCGAGCCAGAACCAAGTAAGGGGTTCATAGATCCAATCCAGGCAAGTGTACCCCCTTAAATTCATGGTTTACTATAAGCGTACTCATCTTTCTATAGTTCATGTGTGCAATGTATGTATCTCTGATTTTCGATGAACTTATGTTACGGTATGCATGATATTTGTTCTGATCATCTGGATTTCTGTTAATGCCATGTTTAAAGGAAGCGTTGTTATGTGATTTCATAAAGATCTTCATTCTTACCTTACTTGCATGAATTCTTGCTACAAACAAGCTTTTAAGATATCTGATGGGAGTAAAAAGACCTCCGGCACTTGTATTGAAATTTTGAAACCGGCCTTGATTTGAAACCGGACTTATAGAATAATTAAAATCGGCCTTAATTGAAATCGGCGTTGTGTTGAAATTTTGAAACCGGTATCTGCTCCGTGATTTTGAAACCAACCTTGTAATGAAAATTTGAAACCGGAATCTGCTCTGTGATTTTGAAACTGGCCTTGTAGTGTAAATTTAAAACCGGCCTTGTATCGCATTTTGAAACCGACAATTGTACTGTGATTTCGAAATGGCCTTGTATCACGAATTTGAAACCGGCATTTGTAATGTAATTTTGAAACCGGCTTTATAAGTGATGTATAAGTTCTGTGATTTGAAATCGGCTTGAAGTACATGATTGACCTCCGACTTTGATAAATGAGACCTCTGACACTTTGATAAAAGATCTTCGCTTTTAAGACGTTAAAGGAAAGGCTTTACGGACTTCAAATGCTGAAGTTAAGAATAAAGGCTATAAGAACAAGGAAAAATGTATGTAATCCGGACAGCAAGTGGAACTCTATGACCTCCGACTTTTGAACTATGATAGATGGCCATCGAACGATATGAACTAAGAACCGAGTTTCCATTAAGCTTGCTGTTAAAATTAGATGAATGATACTGGAGTGACACTCGAGGACTGCCCTGGGCCACGGGAGAATTTCTGGTGGCACAACACTTATGACTATGGCCCCGTATGCCGGGTAGAAGGCATTACCGCCCACCTCTGGGAGTATAATAATAGGAGGATACGGCATTAGGTTCTGGGGTAGTACACAACCCTTCCTTAATGTTGTCCGCTCCCGTCCGGTCCCTAAAGATGTGTGACGGAACAGATTTTTTTTTGTCCTCAAAAGCTTCCGTCAAAACAGCAATACCATTAACGGTCTAAAACATAAGGCAAGACTCCTGCGGAAATTTCGGCAAAGTCTCCTTTGTAATAGGATGAAAAACCCAAAAATACGACCCTGTATAATCATCCATAACAAGCACACAACTATCCATCATTCACAATTCCTACAACAAACATTCACAGGATCACATGTGCCATCCATGGCACAAATCCATAAAAACATTAACTACTCTAACAGTTTAATAATGAGATGCCATCTAGGACCTGCACAGTAAATCCAGAGTATATAGTGAAAGTAAACTAAGAACCTGCAGAAGCATAGCATTTTCTCTTCTACTATCATACACATCATGAGCTTTCTATACAAAAATCAACATGTTCTAAGACATCAATAATCACAAGATCAGTATACAAAATCATATGCAGTTAGGCCTTTACATTGACAGGCTCCTCCAAAAGAGCTCCAATGTGCTATGGTCCTCAAAAGTCTTCAAAAAGCTTCTCTCACTGATTACTCTTTTTCGTCAGATAAAAGCTCTACTGTCTCATCTGGAGTGGGAAAAAATACTAAAACAGTGAGCCGAGACCCAACAAGGTACATGCATATGAACTATAAAACGGTTATGCCAAAATTATCATACAACCATGCAGAACCAGAATGTTTAATCAAAACAATAAAGACATACTATAACGATATTAAACCTCATGCTTCATAAATCATTATACTATACACTGTAAAACAATAACTATAAACTTTACTAATGCATGGTAAAACTGAAAACAATACTCTATACTGTTTACTGTCATCTTTTCACTGTATACGATTCATTATCATCTTTCCATCAGATGATACTCTATCATCT
>JAODPA010121617.1:0-17993 GCA_025585075.1 Nepenthes mirabilis | reverse complement strand
ATAATAAATAAATAAATAAATACACCGCTTAAAATCCACGCGAAGTACGCCTATATGAGGCTGCCTCCTCTCCTATTTCCTCCCACCGAGTTCGTCTGTTGGTTTGCCGAAGGCGAGGAGAAAGGTGAAGATCGTCGAAGACCGAAGGTCTGGAGAAATGGATGGGGATATAGGATGCAGAGAAACCGTAGGATTGCGCGCGGTGAAGATCGAGGCTCCGGAGAAATGGAGAGGGATGGCGGATGAAGCGAAACCCTAGGATTGCGCGCGATGAATATCGAAACTCGTGAGAAATAGAGCAAGACAGGGCATGAGGAAAATCCACGATTCGAACTAGAGCGAGATCATGGTGTGTAGTGTCGCCGATGGAAAGCCCTGAAATAGTTATTTCCAAATCCCAACTCCATGCATCTGAAAACACCAACACCAGCACGGCAACAACTGCTGCACTTCCATTTACAAGCCCGTGGTTCTGGTTCGCACTGTTAAGCAGGCTTGAAATGTAGACGGATCTTTCGTTTCTGGTGTGCTCTAGTGTTCCGATTGTTTTCATACTTCTAAAAACAACTATCGGAAGTTTCAGCGTCGGTTGAACTAGAGGAAGAAATATGGCTACTGCGAAAGATGATTGTGTCTACGCTTATTTTCCAAGCGTACGGGTGCTACGTTGTGATTGTAAAACTATGAGGTTATCGTAAAACGGTTCCACGTAGGAACTCAGTTTTGTGGCCCCAATTTTTACTTTACCCACATTTTTCAGGCGTTTGTACATGCAAAATTTTGATTATTTGTGCTCAAGTTGATTGTGTGGATAATAATTGAAGCGACGATTTGGTATGTTCTATCTTATCTTTTTTTCTTTTTGTTCCATCGATGTGATTTTATTTAATTAGCTAATATACATCTTAATGTGTTCAACGAAGAGATGAAGCCCCCGGGCTGAGCGATTGAGAATCATTTTGGAGAATAGAACAATTTTTACCTCATTGTCTGTCACAGTTAGAAAAACTAAGAGCCGAGCATCAAGAACCTTGCCGCTGAATCATTATCTGTTGGTCAAAATTATGGATACAATTTAATTCCCATCTACTGATAATTGAGAGCCAGAATTTCCTCACAGCCGTGATTCAGTTATAATGTTATTGACTACGACATAAGATGAAAAAGTTGGGTGTTCTCTCATTTTCAAAGCATTAAACCTCAGATTTTGACATAATCTTCTATTGATTTTGACATAATTTAATTCCCAACTACTGATAATTGAGAGCCAGAATTTCCTCACAGCCGTGATTCAGCTATAATGTTATAGTGCCGATTGACTCTTGAACTTTTTTTTTTTTTTTTGCCTCTTTGCATTTTCATTTGTAGGTTTCAATGCATCTACGGTTTGTTTTAGATTTGAGCCAGATCATCTTTGGCTTTCGTGTTTAGTGTGATCAAACCACTTCAGCATAATTCAGCTCTCAATGGAAAGCACTGTTGATTCTACTTGCCGTGCACAACCAAAACGATGTGTGAAGTGGGATAGAAGGGATGTCATAACTAGGATCCAAAATAAGGATTTCCTTCTTTTTTTATAACTTCTATGTACCTGGGAAAATCATGCTTGGACCTCAATTTAGATAAGGCCGGTTCACCTTCACTGGAAATCTCGAGTTTAAAACACAGATTTAGATTTGCAATGAGTTGTCCTACAATGTGCTGTTATTGGATTATATCCTCATGCTTTGCAGCGTTCTTCTGATGGGAAACCTGAACTAGCAAATAGCAACATCGATGGTGTAGGATTCAGGCAGGTGCTGTGGACTTGCATAGCCTTCTTTCAATGGTCTCCTTATGAATTTTCATCAGCCTTTCTAGATTCATATGATATTTCTGCTTAAGTCATTGATTTGGCACCAAGAGCTGGTGCTATTGGGTCGAAAGTGGCTTAACTCCCGAAAGGGTCCAATTTTGCTATTTTTGCCAGAACATCAAGGATTGTTGGACCAAGTAACATGACAAGAAGAGGGGGAATCATAACTCCAAATTATTTTGGAGCTTGACAAACATGGGTGCTTTCATGTGTTACTGCAAGTTCTGTTCTACCTGCATCTCTAATTGTTGGCAATGGGCTTTCCTATAGGAAGATATAAACCTAAGCTTCTTCTTCTCCTTCTTTTTTTTAATCCTAATTCTGGTTGAAATGCAAGATTCTATGTAGCTATGCCTGGTCAAAGAGCACAAGAAAGCTTAGGATATCCACACACTTGTTTTGCCAATAAGCTTAAACCTGAAGGTAGAAGTTTCTTGCTCCCTGGCTTCATAGGCATGTGGTTGAATTTAATTCTCTACCATGCTTTATTCATCCCAATAGATAGATGAATTATTGCAATGCATAAAATACAACAGATTCATCGTGAAGTATCACTATGGCTACAATATAGGTCACTGCTTCTGCTATCTGAATTGTTTGCCAACACGGAATCAGTTCATTCAACAAAAGATGGAAAATTATACCATTATAGGAAGGCATCTGTGTTTGATGATTGGTTTTTTTGAAAAAAATGATACACAGAAGGTGTGCTTTATTTTCTTTTCTAATTTTTAAAGGCTAACATGAATTCTGAATGCAACCTGTTATTAGGAGTGTTGTAATTTTTTTAGAATGGAGTTCCAGAAGAGACAATATTAGCAAATCAACTTGCATGTCACATTTTGTCTTTATAGTCTGTAGACCTATGATTGTCCTGTCATCCAAATGACTTCAGCACGTAAATATAAATTTATCTTTAGTTGCATAAATACCACCTGCTTTGAGCAACATCTGAATGCTGATTTTATAGGATAGATATTTTTAGAAACTTCTGTGCAAACCTCCATATTTGTTTTCAAGTTTTGCTTGGATTCAATGGAGCATTATTTGTGTCTGATAATACCACGAGGTAAGTGGAACAAATTAGTTGATTGGTGACCCCACGACTGGAGTCAAGACCTAGTAACATCAAGAAACTATAGTTTTTGGTCTTGCATGATAAGTTTATGGTCTGACTTATCTGCAAATATGCCAAGGTTCCTATTAAAATAGATGCAATTATCGGTACAAGGTTGCCTATACCAATATTATCTGATATTTAGACATGCTTTATCAACATATATCTCAGTATATCGGTCAATATGATTTTGTCGGCTTACAATTTTTAGGAATTTTTCTCTTCTAATATATTAGATATCGATACGTGATGTCTGATACTGTTATGGCCGAGACTAATACCAATACTGATATAGATACTTTTCATCCATATTTTATACACATTTTCCTTGCCCTAACAACCACATACCCCATTGTTCTTCTTCCATTTTTTGCTGGATACTGACCCACATAATGCTCTACCTTTAATTTTGATGCTGCTGATACCCTCAATTACAATTTCAAAGCTTCTTGTTTTCCATCTCGGGGAAGCAGGTCAATGCTGTTGATACACAGCCCTTAAATAAGTTGTATGCGTAATTTGGACCAGCTCAGCAAGCCTTCACTGGTTCACAGATGCAATTGCATATACCTCTAGATTTATATATTGTTTCTGGTAAAGTTGATCATTTTGCCTTAAGAGTTTGAGTTTTTGAGATCCAGGTGAGTGCTCTTTTCTCATTGAAAGGGTCTGAAGTTTCTGTTTTCTCATTTCACAATAGACCTGGACATCAGGGGACTGGAAGAGCAAGAAATTTGAACCACAGAGGAGGAAAAGTCAGAAGTCCATTATTTTTTACTGCTTAACAAATTTGGGTGCTTTGATTTATAACCGAAGTTCATCACTCGTAAGTCCAGTTCTACCTGCATCTCTAATTGGTGGAAGTGGTCTCGCTTGAGGAAGATTTGTGCCAATTATTTTCTTTAAAGTAATTTTGGTAGAAATGCGAGATTTTACACTAGTTTCCTGGTCAAAAAGCACTCGAGAGCTTAATTTGTCCAAAAACTTCTTCAATTGTTAAAGAGTTAAAATCTGGTAAAGGTTGAAGGTTTGAGCTCTTTGTTATTGCTGGACATGTGGTTTAATTAAGGTAAGTTGTGTAAAGCATTTTATTTCAACCAAATTGATAATTGAAGTATTACTATGCAAAAAATGGCAATAGGTTTTTGTAGTATTACTAAATTAATATAACATAAGTCACTGCGAATCCTAACTACATCTTGATCAACATTGTAGTTGGTTCATTCAACTGAAGTAGATGTTGTAGCATTAAAGAGAAGGCATGTAAGTTGTCTGAATCTTTTGGAAACTAGGCCGTGCAGAAGGTATGCAATATGCTTTTCATTTTTGATGCTTTCTTGTTTATCCTAAATGCAAATTGTATTCTTAATGCAATCGGTTATCATGGTGTTTTTGTTTTGTTTTGTTTTTGAGTAACGAACTCTAGAACGGAGATGAGAATTAACTAATCAACTTGCCAGTTGGATTTTGCTTTGGGTTTGTAGTTGTGATGATGAACGATGATGGACTAAGTAAATTAAAGTAAGAACTGAGCGGTTCCTATAGCCGGTATAAAATAAGAATTTCTAATAGACCTTATGATTCTCTGACAATGTTTCTGCATAATTAAGCAGTAGCTCAACAAAATCAACCGGAGCTCTTTCTCTTATTTTTCAGTGGCTATTATTCTAGATTAGATGTTTGTACGCATATGTTTAACCTTAGAAAGTTTACATTGGTACTATTTAGGTACAAGATGCTATGCGATCTGTTGAATTTGCATTTCCAATTTTTATGCTAAATTCTTTGTTTCTATGTGGATGTTTTCCCTCAATTACTTATTACCCCTTAGCCCCATTGCTTAAAGCTATTCTCCTGCTAAGTTTTGTACTATTGTGGTTTTTTTTCAATCTTTTGCTCACTCGGTTCTTGCGCTCATAGCATGTACTGGAGGAGGGAAATCCTTGGAGCGAAACCGAATTACCAAGGTGTTGTTAGGGCTAATTATACGAATGAGCTCACATAACTTTGCATTAGTGTATGGGAGGGAATTTCTAAATGGGGAAATTGTTGGCCGAATGAGGTAAAGGATGACTTATTGGTAAAGCTGCATTAAACATCATGAGACTAATATGACTCTTGTAGTTTATGAGAATGGAGAGCTTTTTGATAGATATGTTGTTGTGACCTTGGATGTCTTACACTATTAGGGCAAATTTGTAAAAGTTCGTCTTTATTGAATGGATAGGCTGACTTGAACAAGCATTTCACATACACACGACATGATGCATGACTATGTTAATTATTTGGCATTCAAGATAGCTGCACCAACAAATATGTATATGATGAATTATAAAGGTTGTGATGTTGGCAATTAAGTTCTATGATTGCTCGGAATTGGTAAGTATTATGTCATTTGTTTCTCTTGCATATTGCATTTTTATTCAAAACTATATTCTATGATGAATTGCTGAATGCTGTTATATTGAAAAATTAAGCAATCATTGTGCATGAGTTGGAAATATCCATTTTGTCAATATTAATTATCGTTGTTGGAAATGCTTTGGTATGATAGCCTAGGCTTGACAGGGAAATTGTTTTTTCTTGCAACGATCTCCTTATGAAATATCAACAACCTTTTTAGATTTATATGATATTTCTGCTTATGTTGTTGATTTGGCACTAAGAGCTAGTGTTATTGTGTCCAACGTGTCTTAACCCCCGTAAAGGGGTTAGATTTTCTGTTTCTTCACTTGAACATCTGGGATTGTTGATGCAGGTAAGATAACAAGAAGAGGGGGAATCACAACTCCAAATTATTTTGGAGCTTAACAAAACGTCGGTGCTTTCACGTGTCACCGCAAGTCTAGCTCTACCTGCCTCTCTAATTGTTTGCAATGGGCTTCCTATAGGAAGATATGAACCTAAGCTTTTTTTTTTAACCTAATTTTTGTTGAAATGCTAGATTTATAGCTAAGCCTTGTCGAAGAGCACGGGAAAGCTCAGGACATGCATACAGTTGTTTTGTCAATGAGCTTAAACCTAATGGTAGAATTTTCTAGTTCCTTGGCTTTGTGGGCATGTGGTTGAATTTAGTTCTTTACCATGCTTTATTCATCCCAATAGATAGACGAATTATTAATATGCATACAATGCAGCATATTTCTGAATTATAATTGTGCATACAATATAGGTCACAGCTTCTGTTCTCTCTATTTTTCGCCAACACGGGAATCAATTCATTCATTAGAAGTTAGAAAATTATAGCATTGCAAGAAGGAATCTATCTTTAATAATTGGTATTTTTGGAAAATGTTATAAAGAAGGTGTGCTTTATTTTCTTATCGGATTTTTTTAGCGCTAACTTGAATTTTGAATGCAACCTGTTATAAGCAGTGCTGTAATTTTTCTAGAATGGAACTCCTGAATAGAAGATATTAGCAAATCAACTTGCTTTTCAAGTTTTGTCTTTATAGTCTGCAGATCTGTGATATTCCTATCATCCAAATGGTTTCAGCATATAAATGTGAATTCATTTTCACTTGCATATATACCACCTGCTTTGAGCGACTTCTGAATGCTGATTTTATAGGATAGATTTGCGAACCTCCATATTTGTTTGGATGTTTTGCTTGGATTCAATGGAACATTATTTGTGTTTGATAATTCCATGAGGTAAATGATAAAAAAACCATTTTTTTGCACAAATTAGTTGAGTGGTGGCCCCACGGCTGGGGTCAAGACGTAGTAACATTTGGAAGCTAGAGTTTCTTGTCTTGCATGATAAGTCTATGGTCCGACATATCCACAAATATATTAAGGTTTCTATTAAAATAGATGCTATTAGGTACCATGCTGCCGATACTAATATTATCTGATATTGCGATATTTATTGTATCAGCGTATATTGCGGTATATCGGCCTCTACGATCTTATTGGTTTACAACTTTCAGGAATTTTTTCCTTCCAATACCGATAAGATATGTTCGATACCATTATGGCCGTAATAAATGCTAATACTAATACCAATAGATATTTCATCCATGTTTTATACACATTTTCGTTGCACTAACAACCAAATACACTACTGTTCTTCCTCCATTCTTTGCTGGATACTGACCCACATAATGATCTTTCTTTGACTTTTGATGGTGCTCACACCCCCAATTTTAAATTTCAATCTTCTTTAATTTCATCTGGGGGAATCAGTTCAATGCTGTTGATATGGAGCCCTTAAATAAGTTTTACACGCAATATGGACTTGCTCAGCCTTCCTTCAATGGTTCCCTTAAACAGTTGCATAAGCCTCTAGATTTATGTAATATTTCTGGGATGGTTGATCATTTGGGATTATGAGTTGGGAGTTTTTGAGGCCCAGATGAGTGTTTTTTTCTCCTTGAAAGGGTCTGATGTTTCTGTTTTTGTGCTTGACCATACATCTTAACATTAGGGAACTGGCAACCAAGCAATGCACTCACAAGTCCAGTTCCACTGGCAGCTCTAATTGAGGGAAGTGATCTTTTTTGAAGAAGATTTGAGCCTAGTATTTTTCTTTAAACTATTTCTGTTTGAAATGCAAGATTTTACACTAGTTTGTCTGGTCAAAAAGCACTTGAGAGCTTAATTGTAGTCCATTATTTTTGCTGCTTAACAAATATAGGTGCTTTGATTTATATCCCAAGTTCATCACTCACAAGTCCAGTTCCACCGGCAGCTCTAATTGAGGGAAGTGATCTTTTTTGAAGAAGATTTGAGCCTAGTATTTTTCTTTAAACTATTTCTGTTTGAAATGCAAGATTTTACACTAGTTTGTCTGGTCAAAAAGCACTTGAGAGCTTAATTGTCCGAAAACTTCTTCCTGTATTAAAGAGCTAAAAACTGGTAAAGGTTGAAAGTGCGAGCTCTTTGTTATTGCTGGACATGCGGTTGAATGAAGTTTTATAAATCATTTTATTTCAACCGAATAGATAGCAATAGATTTTCGTAGTGTTTCCAAATGCATAAAATGCAATAAATTTTCGTAGTGTTACCAAATGCATAAAATGTAATAGATTTTTGTAGTGTTACTAAATGCATATTATATAAGTCACTGCAAATCCTTGCTTTAGTCTTGATCAAAATGGGAGTTGGTTCATTCAACTGAAGTTTGAAGTTGTAGTATCAAAGAGAAGGCATCTAAGTTGATGTTTGATGTTTTTGGAAACAAGGTCCTGCAGAAGGTGTGGTGTGCAATATGCTTTTCATTTATGATGTTTTCTTGTTTACTCTAAATGCAAATTGTATTCGTAATGCAACCACTTATCATGGTGTAGTAGTTTTTTTTTTTTTTAGGGCATTGAACTCCAGAATGCCGATCGGAATTAACTAATCAACTTGCCGGTTTGATTTCATTGTATAAACATAAATTCATGTCCACTTGCATAGATTCCATCTGCTTTCAGTACATCTAAATGCTGCTTATTTAGGTGTTAGTTTTTGTTTTTGCCACCATATTAGCTCAGTGTTTTGCTTAAATTCAATTAAGCATTATTAATGGTTGTTGGTTGTTGAGAAAAACCTAGGGGTAAATCATAAATAGAAAACGAGTCTATGGCACAGATTAGTTGAGGAGTCTGCTCATAGCAGAGTTCATGACTTATTAATATCTTTAACATTGCCGATGCATCTGTTTATATGCACTTGCGGGACTAACAACCAAATTTCCCCATTGGCTTAATCAACATTCTGCAGTGCATTGCTGTTACTGGCTTGCATATTTGTTTATAAGTTATTGGAGTTGCCAACCCTTGTTTTATTCTTCTGATGTTGATGGTGACTTCCTCGTCCTTCTTATTATAAGATTTACAATGAATTTTTGGCCAGACTTTTTAAAGTTTTGAAAAAGGTTGCTTCATTGGGTTGTATTATGGGTCGATCCTAGTAATGCATTTGTCAAAAACAATGTGTGAGGGTAATCTGTGCAATGATTTAACCGGCATATGCATTGGTGGGGATACCATTAATTGTTAACAAATTCCCCGGTAAAGTTTTGCACCTTATTAAGAGATTTCTTCTTAGGCTAACTTTCAAAGTTTGCTGAGATTATCTTGGATGATATTTTGCTTATAGTTGCAGATTAGAGGAATGAGTACCACTTAAAGAGCATGTGCGGGTGTTTCAGAAAACTGCAATAGTATCCATGCCTTCTAGTCTTCATAACTTGTCCTTCTCTTGTTAGAGATTTGTTCGGTAACGTGGATCAATTTGATAAAGTTAGGGGTTAGTTACATAAATATGCCTAATACTCTTCCGAAGAGAACACTATTTCTCAAGGCCATTGAGTTTTAGATGTCCATGTTTTTTAGTTGTTTGATCTACTCATGCTCACTACGACTGCCCACTTTGAGTTAGCAAGACGGCAGTTGGTTTTCCTCAGTAACACGACTGATTGAAGCTTTTCATAAAATCATGTTGTGTTGTCCTCATCAACTTTTAATAGGCTACGGGGATGGCACTCTTAGGGAATGCATTTTAATAAAACCATGGTATATTTGTTGGACAAATCCGACCATGAACTTATCATGCAAGACAAGAAACTATAGTTTCTTCTGTAGATGTACTTATTTTTCCAACTTTGAGTTTTGTCAAAGATAAATAATTTAGCTAAGGATTAAAAGGTTGAGACAATGTGCAAGAATCATATTGTGGGGTTTAGGGAGAGTTTGATTTACGAGGCCTTAGCACCACATCGTTGAGAAGCTATTTTCGTAGTTTGAACTCTTACCTTCCAGGTCACCTTGTTTTTTCCCCCATAGGGTGATTATGTGACAGTTAAATGCAGTCAAGTTTACATGACAAAAAGAACCATTTGAACTTGTGTATCCAGTTTTCTAATTATATGCATGTGAAAAGCATTTATGTGTGACTTGTACTGCTTTTTTGAATTCCTAGATAGAAAAATCCCTTCCAATCGTCAAGAAAAGGAATGTGAGCCTCTCTGCATGTGTGTGATTGTAGTAAACTAGTATGTCCGTGGGTGCTTGCAATTGTTTTCATAAGCCTGTAATGTTGTCTTCTCATCCATTTTGATTGTTGTGTGGCATCAAAATCATGTTGTTTGAGAGGAAAATGCTTATTACTGGCATGGGTTAAGACTCTGAACAACCTTATTAATTTAGCCTACAAATGAGACCGACATTGATGTTTTTTTGGATGTTTTGTTTAGGCTGCTGATTTATTGAGCTGTATCAGAAATAGAGCTTGTTCTTGAAGTGGATGGGGATGTCATGAAATGTGTATGTGTAAATTGTAAAGCATGTAATGCACAATTGTAGCGGAAGCATTCTCTTGCAGTGAAAATTGGCTTTACAATTTCTTCTTTTGTGGCGAAGCTGCAACATGATGCAGGTTTTTCTTTCTTCTAATGAAATTGTTGTATTCTCCCGCTGATTTTTGCCCAAGTTACTTCTAATTAGTTATTTGTGATTGCACTTGTGATAGAGAATTTTAGCGCATTTCATAGATGAATAGCTTTGTCAGTTTATAGCGGATGAGATTTTGGATTCTGTTTGTATCCTTGCTCAGGGCTTCTATGAAAATCATGTAATCTAAATTGTTGTCTATTTGTAACCTTACTCTGAACTAGTATGACAATTATATGTAACCTTACTCTGAACTAGTGTGAGAATTATGTAACCCAGGTTAATGTTATCTATCTACACTATGAGAAATCTTTTTCGCCTATGACAGCTTTTAGTTAAAAATGTTAATATGGTTGTGATGATGAATGATGAGCACTAAGTAATCTAAAGTTGGAAATGAGTGGATCCTATGATTTGCTCAATATAGGAGGCATGAAGTAAGAATTTCCAATTGGCCTTCTGATCCTTTGGTGATGTTTTTGCATAATTAGGCTGCAGCCGTAGATGTGCTAGGAAGACAGCTATCTGCAAAATTTGCTGGTGCTTTTTCTCTTATTTTTGCTTTCGATTTCTGCTTGCATTTTTGGTTACATATGGGGGAAGGAGTTGATTTTCTAGATTTGATGTTTGTGCGCTCACGTTTAACCTTATGAAGTTTCCATTGGTACTGCGTCTGTAGAAGATACTATGCAATGTGTTGAATTTGCTTTTCAAATTTTTATGCTGAATTCTTTATTACTATGTGGATCATTTCTCTGAATTGCTTATTATCCTTCAGCCCCTTTGCCTAAAGCTATTATTTTGATAATATCTATGCTCTTGGGGTTTTTTTCCATCTGCTCATGTGATTCTTGTGCTCACAGAATGTAGTGGAGGGGGGAAATCCTCAGAGTGAGGCACAATTACCAAAATGTTGTTAGGGATAATTTTACGAATGAGCCTGCATAATTTTGCACCAAATGTGGTTGAAAGATATTTGGAGTGTGTTAGAGAATTCCTAAATGGGGAGATTTTTGTCCAAATGGGGGAAATGATGACTTACCCTAATAGTGTAAGATATCCAAGGTGCAACTACAACATGTCTATGAAAATGCTCTCCATTCTCATAATCCTCAAAAGTTTATTGTCAAGAAAAGAAATGTGAGCCTCTTTGTGCGTGTGTGTGTGTGTGTGTGTGTGTGTGTGTGTGTGTGTGTGTGATTGTAGTAAACTAGTATGTCTGTGGGTGCTTGCAATTGCTTTCAGAAGCTTGTAATGTTGTCTTCTCATCCATTTTGATTGTTGTGTAGCATCAAAATCATGACGTTTGAGAGGAAAATGCTTATTACTGGCATGGAGCAAGATTCTGAACAACCTTATCAATTTAGTTAACAAACGAGACCAACGTTGATGTTTTTTTGGATGTTTTGTTTAGGCTGTTGGTTTATTGAGCTGTATCAGAAACAAAGCTTGTTCTTGAAGTGGATGGGGATGTCATGAAACATGTATGTGTAAAGTGTAAAGCATGTAATGCAGAATTGTAGCAGAAGCATTCTCCTGCAGTGAAAATTGGCTTTACAATTTCTTCTTTCGTGGCGAAATTGCAACCCTTTCCATGCATGCTTATTGTTGCCATGTGATTCAGGTTTTTCCTTCTTCTAATGAAATTGTTGTATTCTCCCGCTGATTTTTGCCCAAGTTACTTCTAATTAGTTATTTGTGATTGCACTTGTGATAGAGAATTTTAGAGCATTTCATAGATGAACAGCTTTGTCAGCTTATAGTGGATGAGATCTTGGATTCTGTTTGTATCCTTGCTCAGGACTACTATGAAAATCATGTAACCTAAATTGTTGTCTATTTGTAACCTTACTCTGAACTAGTATGACAATTATGTAACCCAGGTTAATGTTGTCTAGCTGTAGATAGACAGCTTTTAGTTAAAAATGTTAATATGGTTGTGATGATGAATGATGAGCACTAAGTAATCTAAAGTTGGAAATGAGTGGATCCTATGATTTGCAAGATATATAATAGGAGGCATGAAGTAAGAATTTCCAATTGGCCTTCTGATCCTTTGTTGATATTTTTGTATAATTAGGCTGCAGCCGTAGATGAGCTAGGAAGACAACTATCAGAAAAATTTGCTGGTGCTTTTTCTCTTATTTGTGCTTTTGATTTCTGCTTGCATTTTTGGTTACATTTGGGCAAAGAAGTTGAATTTTTAGATTAGATGTTTGTACGCTCACGTTTAACCTTATGAAGTTTCTATTGGTACTGCGTCGGTAGAAGATACTATGCAATGTGTTGAATTTACTTTTCAAATTTTTATGCTGAATTCTTTATTACTATGTGGATCATTTCTCTGAATTACTTCTTATCCTTCACCCCCTTTGTCTAAAGCTATTATGTTGATAATATCTGTGCTCTTGGGGTTTTTTTTCCATCTGCTCAAGTGATTCTTGTGCTCACAGCATGTTGTGGAGGAGGGAAATCCTTAGAGTGAAGCCAAATTACCAAAATGTTGTTAGGGCTAATTTTAAGAATGAGCCTGCATAATTTTGCACCAAATGTGGTTGAAAGATGTTTAGAGTGTGGGAGAGAATTCCTAAATGGGGAGATTGTTGTCCAAATGGGGGAAATGATGACTTATTGATAAAGCTGCATTAAACATCATGAGACTGATAGACTTTTGTGGTTTATGAGAATGGAGAGCTTTTTGATAGACATGTTGTAGTTGCATCTTTGATGTCTTACACTATTAGGGTAAATTTTATTCATTTAATATTTGTTTATTGGATAATAATTCGATATAATAGTTGATGACGCTTGAATATTTGAAGAAATGGGTGACAAAAGTTTAATAATGGTTATTTATCTGTAGGACAGGCCTGATCGCTCAAATATTGATACAAGCAGAAATATTGGAGTAACGAAAGTGACTTTATTGCTCTGATTTTATTGGAAAACTTTAGGTAAAATCGAATATGTACAATTGCTTTTGTTTTCGCTTCCCTTTGTTTTTCTATTGTTTTTGTAATTTTCACATCTAAAATTTGGTGCAAGGGTTTGTGAAATGCTGATTTTCTAGCCAACATTTGAAGATACCTAGTTTTTTGTTGTATAGATGTATTTAACTAAGACCCATGGATGAAAATATTGGTATTAGTATCTGTTACGGTTATGTTGTTATCAAATATATTTTATAATATGTATCAGTATCGAATACATTTGACAAAAAAAAATTTAAAAATTGTAAGCTACAAGGGTTGTATCAGTTGTATCGGCTAATATGGAAATATATCATGCTATTGTCATAGCATTGAAAAATAACGGTATTGGGTACTTTGATACAGATATATATTGGCCTATATGTATCGTATTGGTTGATATTTGCATCAATTTTAGGACCTGATAATGATGAATCCGGTACTCTAGTTATAGGGTCCTGTAGATTCTGGAATGATGTACCTGTTCTGTTGGATCTGTTGCTTGGTTGTGTAACTGCATCATCATGCTTTGAAAAAGTAGACATGGAAAGCATGTTGTCCCTTGTTTTCCGCAGCTTTTTGAAGATGGTATGCTGTCAATTTTGGGCTATATTATAATATATATGCTGCCCTTGCATTAATTCATTGTCAGGATATTTTGACATTCTCTCAAGCATATGTGGTCTTCGTTGTCACTTTAACTAAAATGCTTCCATCGAATTTTTTTTCCAACAGTTCTTTTGGAGAAAACAGTTTTACACACATGCACAAGTTGGAAAACTGGCACATTGGAGTAAAAGAGGGAGAATTCAAACAGTAGGGAAGGGGCCATGTTAAGAGAATCATAGGCCTTTGGAAGGTTAAGGAGTGGGCTCTTATCTACCATTCCATCAACTCATGTTTACTTTGTTCCTATAGGAATGAGCTGAAACCATCTGGCTGGGAGATTGAGAATCAGGTGTGGAGAATAGTGCAATATTTACCTCTGTGTCACATGTCTGTATAGAAAGGTTTAGAGCTGAGTTTTAAGGGCCTAGCTTCTAAGTGAACTACAACCTTGCAATTGATGACTGAGAATTGGAATATCCTCTACTATATCCGTTGAATGTGAGTTATGCTTTAGTTTGTCTAGCCCCCCATATAATATGATAATATTATGTATTCTCACCTTCTAGTTTAATGCATTGAACCCCCGGTTTTGACATAAATTTCTTCTGCTTTTGACACCAACTATTGGACACTTACTTTCTTAGTTTTCTCTGTTGCTTGTTCATCGTCTGATTGCAAAGCATCTTTGAATTTTTCTATATTTGACGGAATAATATTCAGCTTCCATGTTATAGATAATTTTTAAATCATGTGTCATTTACAATATTTAGATGTGTCAGTAATTGTGTCAATTGATGTAATTTGTTTCCCTCACAAACTATTAAATAAAAGATATTAAATGAAAATTGTGTGAAGGTTAATAAAGGCTTTGTGGAGAAAAAAAATATATCTAGTTTTTTGATGAGTAATTTCGTTGTTTCGAAATTCGAATTCAGGTGGCCTGAAAACATCTACCATGGCCTGAAAAAGTATCTACCATGGCCTTCGACTCCACTTTGTTTTAGCAGTCCATTGATACCTGTAATCCTGGTTCACACTGTTCAGTAGAGACGAGGCTTGAAATGTAAACCGAAGCTTTCATTTTGGGTGCCCTTTAGGGTCTTGATTGTTTTCTGACTCATAAAAACAGTCATTGGAGGGCTCAGTATTTGCTTCCCTCGAGCAGGAAATTTAGGCTACTTCTGGAAGATGTGTTACATGGTTCCCTAATAGATAAATACCAGTCTGATTGTAAACCATGTGGTTTTTGTCCTTTAGATGCAGAAAATGATTCCTTCTTGATTATTTGTTGATTGTGTGGAAAACTGGTAAAGGATTCTTTATAATTCTTAGGAGTTTTCGTTAGTGAATATGGCAAAGAATCAACAGGAATTAAGTAAGAGCATGACTTATTTCCATCAAATCTAGCATCCTGCTATAATAAAAATTCACTTCCATCTTTCCCGTCCTACTTTGTATGATTACGGCTTGCACGTGCATTCCAGGATTTTTCAGAAAAAAAGGTATGGAACCAAAAACCAAGTTACTGCACCTCAAGATTTTCATTTTTGATCCCTAAATTACTGCCACTGTTCCATTTTTTTCTACTTAGGATTGAGGGCCATAATTTGCGAGATCTTTATCTGGTGAATTTAGGTTGTCAACTTTCTTGGAAGATAATCTTGCTTATGAGACTCTAAGGTTAGTTCTGTTAATTTGATATAGAAACCTGCATCTGCCTAATCTTTCTCTCATTGAACTTGCAATCTTAAAGCTAAACAACTTCCTTTTCTTTATTATGATCAATGTTTTAGAAAATAATGCTGTTCACAGTCTTTCAACTAAGAAATTAAGCTTTGGCAGAGCTTGTTCCTTGACATATTAATGAAGCACTTTTGACAAAGTGGTGATGAGTTTGACTTGTTAAAATATCTATTTGCCATTTTTATAGCAATTTCTATACCAGAAACAATAGAATCTCGAATTATTGCTCCTCTGGGATGTAAAATATATCTCTTCTTAGCATCCCTGTAGTGTTTGAGAAATGCATTTATTTAGATTACTTCACTTCTTTCCTATTTATAAATTGGAAGAAATGGAAATTCTGTACTATTTCAAAATGGATTTTTAAGTAATATTGGTTTGAAACCTTGAGATCATGGGATCCTTTTCTATTCAAAAGGATGGGCAGTTGCATTATGGCCATTGAATTCGCTACTTTTTAAATCCTACAGCTGCCCTATTCATATAAGATGAAAATTTTGACTTTTTCTCACCTTCTAGTTTATTGGAAACAACCTCAGTTTTAACATAATCTTTTATTTAGAGAAACTACTCGACCCCCTTTTTTTTTATCCTGAGCTTGCTCTGCTGCAACTTCAGCATTCTGTTGCAATGCATCTGCAATTTATTCTAGATTGAGCAAGATCATCTTGAGCTGCCGTTCTTGGTGTCTTCTATCCCAGTTGAGATAATGCAGCCTCGCATCGAAAATAAACATGGAAATCTTGTTAACTCATCCTACTGTACTCTGTGGAGTTGGAAGAATCATGCTTGACCTCATATTAAATAATTGGACAGGGCCTGTTCACCTTAACTGGAAATCATGTCTTTCCAATTTTGTTAGATTCACAAGTTCAAAACTTGGTGTTTCACACAAATCAATGTTGTATAGTCATCTTTTTTTTTTTAATTAAATGGTATAGTTGCTTTTTGTTTATCTTAATATTGACATTCAGTCTTGCTTTGGTTCTCTGTGAGGTAACTAGCAGCAACCTTATTTGTCTCATTTCTAGAACTATTGACAGAAGATATATGCTAACAAGCTCCGTACGGACATCACTGGCCCAAAATTGCATTTCATTTCTACCCCTTATCTTTTGCTTCTTTTTTTTGGTAATCACCGCCACAAAATTGAATTTCATGTCTGTCTTCTGCATTCTTTTTGACGTATATTTTTGCTTCTGTGGAATTGATGAAGGATTCTTTACAATTGCTTAGGAGTTTTCATTTGGAGGCTGGAAAAAGATTGACAAGAATGAAGAAGCATCATGAGCTATATGTGCAGAATCGAGATCTCCCTAGTGCCAAAAATTCCACTTCCTTCTTCCTCCTCCCACTTTTGATGGTTAAGGCTTGGTTCTGCCCTCAGGTTTTTCAGTGTAACGGAGATTTTGTGCTGTTATGGATTTTCAACATCATACCTCAGAATGTGCCACTCAAATAAAGATCAAGCTTTCTTGCATGACGGTAAGGATTAATTCCCCTTGACTGCCAATGTCGGTAAGGTCTCTTTTTTTCTTCACTCCAATTAAATGGTTTGGTTGCTGTTCATTTATCTTAATTTTGACATCATTTGTTGCATCCGATTTTGTGACATGACCGACAACCTCATTTGGGTCTCTTCTAGAATTGATGATGACAACATTCTAATAGAACACTGTGGGATTATCACTGCCACAGAATTACATGTCGCATGACCTATATCTTGTGCATTATGTGTGTGAATTCAATAGGTTGGAATTTTCTGATTAATTTGAACGGCTGCTATTTTCATGTATGCTAATGCCGAGCTTTCTCCTCTTCCTTTGTTTCAGATTCTAGTTGTATTTCTCTTACACACAATGTATAGCTTTATAGTGCTCCGTTGCTACTGGAACTTAGTTGTTTACTTTCGATGCAGATGTTCTTGATAATTACAATTTTGAAGTTTTAGAGTTATTGATGTCTTAAAATGCGTTCATTCGCACCAATTTTCATTTGGAGATTGATTAGGGCCAAGAAGATTGAAGTATCGAGCGTCATTTTAGCATAACCTAGATCATCCAGCATAAGAAGTGTAATTGGCATGTCCTCAAATTAACTCAATTGAATAAAACCGTTTATTTACTCTGTTGTCAATAATTAACTCAATCGTATATGATTTAAATGATAATTTGAAAGGATAATTGATAGAAAAGTGAGAAGTGTAAATATGTTTTAAGGATAAAAATATCTGATTTTTTTGTTAACAAATTTAGTCAATAAAACAAAAATGTTTTGAAGATATTTGTGTTTCAAATATTTTAAATACTGTTTATTTATTT
>JAODPA010121606.1:0-17994 GCA_025585075.1 Nepenthes mirabilis | reverse complement strand
CAGCATACTTATAATTAGTCTATAAATTATATTTCTCAAATTTCGGATGTATAGTAACATTAGGAATTTTTAAAGATATGAAACAGTACCAAGAAACTAAATAAAAATTCATAAATCATAACACATGCATCCAAATATGAAATTTCTTCATAAAAATATGAGAGAGCAGCAAAACATGCAATTTAATCGGTAGAAAATTAATAGAGTAGGGTATCACAACAATAATACCCGTAGGGATATTCAAGAAGCCGCAACAATGGAAAGACAAAGCTTAGAGTGCATTTGCCTTAATCCAATCTACTAATTTTCTTCTTTGGAAATAGGTCAGTTCTACCCCAGGACTAGTTTCTTTCTCTGGCTTCTCTCTTTCTCCTCTCTTATCTTTCTCTCTCCATCTTCCCTTTTACCCCACGTAAAATGTTGATTTTCATCTCCTTTCATTTTTATAAAAAAATTTTATATAATAAAAAATGGCAAAACTTATCCAAAATAATCAGATAAGGATGATCGGCGCCCCTCTAGCGCTCGCCGTGCACATCAGGCCACGCTCGAGCACGACTTGGGCATCCTTCAAGAGGTCCTATTCTTGAAATTGTGCCCCGGTTCACGCTCAACCGTCCATCAAGCGTGACCATACTGGAAATCACGCCCCCGACACCGTTCGGGCGTGAATCGTGCGTCACATTACTAGAATTTGTGCCCTTGGCACTGCTCGGGTGCACTTCAGGCGTTCTTCCTCCCTCTTCCATTTTTGCTTTTGAATTTTAATTATGTACATATATATTTAACCTAATTTTAATTATATCATCTTAATTACTCATAATTATTATGTTTTAAAAATCGATACCTTATAATCATCTCCCACTTATAAAATTTCGTCCTCTAAATTTAACGTATCTACATACCTCAAGAAAATAGGTGAGGATATTTATCTCGGATCTTTTCTTCTCTTTCCCTTGTAGCCTTTTCGTGTGGATGATTCCTCCATAATACTTTTATAAGCAAAATGGTCTAAATGTGCAAAATTTGATCCCTATGATCTAAAATATGCGCAGATTCTTCCGTATAAGACAAATCTTCATTAATAGCCAGAGGTTTGTATTCAACAACATGAGTCAGGTCCTGGACGTACTTCCATAGCATCGATACATGGAAGATGTCATGCCAAATTTGGTGGCAATGTTAGACGATAGGCCACCTCCCTAACTTTCTCCAAAATCTCAAAGGGTCCAATATACCTCGGCTTCAACTTGCCCGTAGCACCAAATTTAGATGTACCTTCGATGGTGATACTTTAAGGAAAACATAATCATTGGCTTCAACTTTGAGCTCCAATCTCCTTCGATCAACATAGCTTTTCTGTTGACTTTGGGATGTCTTCAGCTTCTCGTGAATTAACAAAATTTTCTTCTATGTCTCCTGAATAACATTTGGCTCTAAAAGCCGTCTATCTCCCAATTTTTCCCAATGAATAGGAGATCAATATTTCCGACTATACAAGGCCTCAAATTAAGTCATACCGATACTTACCTGATAACTGTTATTGTAAGCAAACTCCACTAAAGCCAAGTGATCATCCCAGTTACCCATCAACTCCATCACAGATGCCCTGAGCATATTTTCTAGAATCTGGATGGTTTGCTCAGATTGGCCATATGTCTGAGATTGATAAGTCGTGATGAACTTCAGATTTGTCCCTAGTTCTCAATGCAAACACTCCCAAAATTTAGAGACGAACTGTGGATCTTGATCGGACACAATAGATATTAGCTGTGACGGCCCGACTTTATTCCACTTCATAAAGCCGCCGTTAGCCCATAATTCTTACCTTAAAACAAAATAACAAATGGACATAAAATTTTTTTTTCAATCATACACAAGATCACATGAGGCCGGACTGTATAAAGCAGGCCCATCGGTTTGATTTCAAACTTGTCCGGCCGACTCTAATGTTAGCCGGACCTAATTGCCCTGAGATGCTTACTAAAAATTATAACTTTTATTCATAACACAGAAACATGCGGACATTAATAAGTTTATAACAGCGGAACAGTTTTACAAGTCTCCACAAAATATCAAAATAATTAAACAAGCTCTTTATTGATCAGCTCCGGTCATCAAAGCCATCTAGTCACTTTATAAGGCCTTACTCAACTTCGTCCTCCATAAGCCTTTCGTCATCGAAAAATAACAACAGTGAGCTACAAAGCCCAGTAAAATACTCACATGCAGAAAATATAAACATATATACATAAGCGAATATAACTTAGCATACGAAAATCATCGTGTCTTTAGTTCAAAATTTCCTTAGTCTTTTTCCTTATTATCTTGTCTTCTAAAAACTCATAAAACCATTGAAAATTCTTATCATCTTTAGGGACCGGACGGGAGCGGACAATATCGAGGACGGGTTGTGTGTAACCCCATAACCTAAAACCGTATCCCCTCATTATGCTCCCCGGGGCGGAAGGTAATGCTTTTAACCCGACATACGGGGCCGTAGTTCATAGTTTTTATGCCACCAAAAGTCCCCTCCCGTGGCCCAGGAGGCAATTCTCGACTGTTACTCCAATATCCTTCATCCATCTTTAACAGCAAGTTTAATGGAGACTCGGTTCATAATTCTTGTTCTTTAATGGCCATCCATCATAGTTCGAAAGTCGTAGAGTTCCACTTACTGTCCGTATTTTATGCATTTTCATATAGCCTTGTTCTTTACTTCATCAGTTGAAGTCCGTATAATCTTAAATTTGAAGTTCTTTTCAAAGCCGGAGTTCTTTTCTTAAAAAGGCGGAGTTTAAAATCCGAAGTTCTTTTGAAAGGCCGTAGTTCTTTTCTAAAATCCGAAGTTCTTAAAAGCCGGAGTTCATTATTCATAGAGGCAGAGTTCTTTTCAAAGCCGGAGTTCTTTTACATAAAAAGCCGGAGTTTCAAAAGTCAGAGTTCCTTTCAAAAGCCGAAATTCTTTTGTTAAAGGTCGGAGTTCTTGTATCATGAGTTGTTATCAAAAGCCAGAGTAAAAAGTCGAAGTAAAAAGTCAGAGTTCTCTTTTGTCAAGGCCGGAGTTCATTTCAAAACAAAAGGACGGAGTGCTTCTTAAAGAGGGCGTGCTTCTTTAAAGACGTAAAGGTCGGAGTTCCCATTCTTCAAAATCAGAGTACTTTTCAAAAGAGGACGGAGTACTTTGTTCATAAAAAGACCGGAATTCTTTGGACGGAGTTCTTTTCTTTAATGATATAATTATCACAGTTCATTTAAATCGACAGAAAATCATTCTTCCAACAGAACAAAACCAAACATCATAAAGTCTTTTCCTTAAATATGAAATTATCGAACAATAATCATACTTCAAGTATCAGATACAAAAGAATAGAATAAACATCATATAAGTTCATATAATATCAAATATACTAGCATAGAAATCATGCATAATCATAAACTTGGAAACAGGGGTGAGTATCTTGCCTGAATTTCTTTTACTTCGCCTGGAACCTTTGGTCTCTCTCTTTCCAAAACTCTATTGCGCGACTCATTCTTACTTCTTTGATTCTATTTATAGACCTTGGCGGCCATCATTTGAGTTAGTCACACTAAAGTATATCATTTATGGCTTTTTATTAATTTTCTTATTATTACGATTCTTCATTTCTCAACAGTCTCTTTCTTAAATTTCTAGAGTTATTTACGATTTTATGTGTCCAATGAGTTTTCTCATAAATCTCAAGATTAATTGATCTCGTCAGGTATACATTTCTCATTTAATTCCAATTCGGTCAACTTACTGGCGTTGACCGATTACCGTTCTCTTTCCCTTCCTTCCTTTCATGTATGATTTTTAGTCAACATTTTATGTTGACCGGATGACGCCTTCTGGGCAACACTCGTTGTCCGGAATATGCCTTCCGGTCAACCTTTTACGTTGACCGGATTATACATTCTTTAGGCCTTCCGGTCAACATCTTTACGTTGACCGGATCACCATCATTTGCAATTGTTCAC
Organism: Nepenthes mirabilis; assembly: GCA_025585075.1. NCBI lineage: Eukaryota > Viridiplantae > Streptophyta > Magnoliopsida > Caryophyllales > Nepenthaceae > Nepenthes > Nepenthes mirabilis. The sequence continues at coordinate 13,995 of JAODPA010121606.1, read as the reverse complement.
GCCTTCTGGTCAACACCTTGTTGACCGGATCACTATCCTTTGTAATTGTAACTTAACATCAGGGATTTTTTTCTATATTCTAGGACTTGGCCATTACATTAGCACACTATGAAGTCTAACAATCTCATTAATATATAGTTGCACCAACCGATCACGAGAATATGTCATCCGAATGGCTAAGAAATGAGTTGATTTTGTTAGCCAATCCACAATGACCCAGATTGCATTGCGATTCTTCGAGATCTTGAGCAAACCTATAACAAAATCTGTGAGGTTTCGATTTTTATAATATTATAATTAAGAGTAATTAAGATAATATAATTAAGATTAGGCTTAACTAATGTGAAAAAATTAGAAATCGGATGTGGGATAAGGAATGGCGCGGGATGCCCGCCGGGCACCCAAGGGGGTGCCGTGGGCTTCCAATCTAGTGGACCCATGCCTGACGGGCACTCAAGCGCCCGCATCAGGCACAGGATCCAACGTGGGTGTGCCCGAATCATGCCGGGCTAGCGCTCCGTGATATAAAACACACAAGGGTTTCTTCGTTCATCATTTTTTGACTTCCAACAAGAGAGGAGAGAGAGAAAACACGAAGGAGAAGAGAGAGAAGGAAGAGATTGAGGTTCTCGAGTCCGATTTTGGCTTAGAGCTAGTTAGAGAAGTGGTAAATCGAGTCGAGACAAGTACACTTATATGATTTTCTTTCTCATATTGTACTTTTTGTTCATTTCTTTTGCGTATTTTCGTTTCGATACCCATCCAAAGCATATGTTTTACAAAATGCATGACTTAAGAATGATTATTTATTGATTTAGTGTCTGATTTGTTAGTGTTACATGGTTTTGTGTATACGGGTAAACCCTAGCCCATGCCGGACACTTTTACTCATTTATTTTGGGATTTATGCATGATTTGGCCTTAGATAATCGTAACCCTAGCCTTGTAAATATTTTTACTTTGATTATTTGATATTTATTTGCATAAAAATTGTGTATGTTAATTTATATATTCCAGAAATTATTATGTGAACCGTTTGTGAATGGATTTTTCGTCCAGAAACTACATAACCAAGTTTGGCTCACGATGGTAAGAATTTACTAATTTTTCCTAATCCCTAAGTTTATTCATGTATGTAATTGAAATCAGATAAAGACTTAAGCCCCCAAGTAAATGATAATATGTATTTGTACTCAAGAAATATGTGATTTATGCAAAGTATAAGAAGAGAATCCACAATTTGATATGCTTTATGACTCATTCTCCAGGAGTGAGAACTCTATAAGAATATGATAGATTTTTCCTTAAGTACAAGTAATTACGAAACCTGAACCAAGGATTTATATTCAGAGGGTAGTATTCCCTGACATACCTTAAGATATTATTGTGGTAACACAAGGATTGCCTCTGGGCCACGGGAGATTTGGTGGCATATGCTTTATGACCCCGTATATCGGGTTAAACGTATACTGCTCACTACAGGGTGTTTAATTATGTGGGTTGTGCCTTAGAATATATACAAGCATACACATTCCTTTCCTCGTTCAACCACATCATTAGCTATTAAGGCCTATTAGTCCTAATCCACAAAGATAAATAATTTTTTGCATATTTTAGAATCTAAAGGAATCAGAAGTAAAAGGAAAAAGATAAATGTTGCTTCGAAAATGTATTTGTTCATATTATATGTTTATACGTTTATATCACACTCCTATTCCCTTCCTTTGTTTTATTTTGAGTATATTGCAAATTATCCTTGATTATATTGTACATTATTGAGTATTTGGCTTACTCATTGTTATTTTTCTTCCATTCGTATGATTATGAGCTTATGTTTATGAGGCGGAGTGAGGATTAGAAGTCGGCTAGTGTGCACACTTGGAGGACTATTTTGTGGACTTGGTTTTGTAGTTTTATACCTTATGGAGTGCTTTTGTATATCACTTTGAGATGGATATGTATTGATATATGTGTATATTAATGACGTATGGGTAGTTTAGTTCCTGCTATATTTTGATGGCTATATATACTTCCACAGGTTTTTATGGTTTTATATTTTGGTACCTAGTGGTATCTTATCTGATCCGACATTGTAACCGAAGTTATAACATTGGTGCCACGAATTTGTCCAAGCCCAGTTCTTGCTAATCCTGGACCGTCTACATATGATCAGTTTGTCCAGGAGAGAGTTTTGGAGGTTATGGGTGAGCCAAACCAAGTTAATGCTGATACATGGTTTCAACAGTTAAAGAAAGTCTTCGTCATTTTTCATTATCCTGAGGAGGATCGAGTATTGTCACGGAATGGATTATTTTTCTCTAATAATCACCGTCAATAAACAGACAAAACTAATGCACAAAATAAAATAATATAATATTTTTACAGAAAATCGGGTAGAATTTTCTCTAAAATTGGACAAAACCAATACAAACAACCTGAAATTATATAATTTGAACAACACATACAGATAAAATAATCATCAACATACATCCACAGCGTAACATAGGATCATCTAATGCCATATATACATCGATGGCTCCAATTTAACATTTCTATCCACTGCATCACATTCAAATGAGAGATGTCGTCTAGGATCTGTACAAATCAAAAAATCAGATGGCAGAAGTAGAGCTATTTCCATAAGATAAACCTGTGTAAGTATAAATATTGTTTCAACAAAATACATAACATGCCTAGGACATAAATATACAATTTCTGTCCATAAGTTAGTCATTTATATTCAAGCTATCAAAACTCCCAAAATCTTCAACAGGTCTTGAGGCTTCTAAAAATCTTCTTTGTTAAGCTTTATCTATTCTTGCTTGTCCATTATTAGCTCTACTGTCTTATCTGGATGGGAGAAAAATAGCAATAATGAACTAAAATCCAGCAAGGTACCATAAAATATGTAAAATGTGACATCTTTCATATAGAACATGAATGCAGTAAAGCAAAAGTCACGAAAATTGCCAAAGAACAGAAACACATACATAACCATCAGAAAAATATAAATCGATATAAACATACATCGAAAATCATAAATTAGTGCCAGACTTTGCTTGTTCTTTGAAATCTGACTTTACTATCCAAGAACCTAAACTAGTAGACCCTACTAGCCGATGGGACGAATAATCGATGATAGATTATATTTCACACACAATCAGAGGCAAAAAATAGTACAGTAGTATCTCTTCTAGCAGGATCAGATATAGAAATATCACCCAAAGATAGGTCATACTCAGAATTCTATCCTCCAGATCTTAACGCCCTGAGGAAGAGCGGACATGTATGACTCCATGGAGGAGTTATCCTTGATTATTACCGTAACATTCTAAGGCATGTTGGAGAACCTTATTTGACTATACGACAGTCTCAGGTCCGATTTCTTACCGATTTAATAGAACTAAAAATATTATTATCCTTATCTCTTAACTCTTAGCTCATTATACCTCGAGGGCTAGTCAACTCATACATATAAACCTTTGGAAAGCTTCAAAACTTTCTTAGTAACTTAACAGTATAGTTTCTTGTAAAGTTTTTAGATAAAAATCATCTCATAAATGTTAACATTTTACAAAAATCACATTTATATCTCAAGATTCAAGAAACTTAAGCACTAAATCCCTAATTTTCATTCTAGGGTTTCATGTAAAACTTTCGGACATAAATCGAACACCGATTGCATGCCTAATCATGAAATCGAAGTTATAAATCATGATACATATGGGTAAATATGAAATTTAATCCAAAAACTATGAGAAACATGCAACATTCATAACAAAGCTGAGGGAACGATGATTTTAGACTTGGACTTAGATAATTTTGCGTGCAGGGCTCGAGACTTGGACTTAGATAATTTTATGTATGAAACAGGGATTTTGTTTTACTTTTGTAAACTGTATAAGACATGTATGGTGGTAATTAATGATGTTTAATATGGATGAATGATGGATTAGTTTATGATGTATATTATGGTTTTTATGTTTCCGCAGGTCTTTCTTATTGTGGTTATAATCGGGGTTCTTAGCATTCTTCTTGGCCGGCGTTATATTGGAGCTATGATGTCGGTGCCACCTCTATGGGTGTGGTGATTGGATCCTGTGTAGTGTGTTGAGTATCGAGATTTTTTTGTTTATATTGTGAATTATTGTGCAGGATTGATTTTCAGGTGTTGGTATTCTGGCAAACGTCCGATTTATAAACGGAATTCTATCCAATTTTCTGTAAAAATTTATATTATCAATTATGGGTACTAGTTTTTATTTTATTGGTGGAGGTTATTTAAGGAGAATAACCTGATTCGTCACAATTGTTATTAAATAAATGATGTCTTAGGATGGATCTGAATTTATGAAGAAGTCTAGGATAGTATGGGTTAAGGCCGAATGAGTGAACGCGAGAAGAGTTAGGATAGTTAAGTACTCTCATTTAGAGTTTTCTCTTTAATCCCATATGTGTCAGCGTACCTAGTAATGTTGTAGTATGGGTTTAATCTTTGACTCAACTTGTTATTCTTTCTCTTTCAGTGGTGACTTCTAAAGTTGATTATGCCGCCGAGACGTCGAGGTTCGCAAAGGGATGATTCACCCCGAGACCGGGAGTTAGAGTATTTAAATCTGTTAGGGCATCTTACAAACATCACTGAGAACAAGGAGCAGTGACATCTTACCCCTATTCCTACTCCAACTCCCATCCAGGCTCCTGTTAATTCGGGGCCATCTACCTATGATCTCCTCGTTCAGGAGCGAGTGCTTGCGTTTTTGGGAAAGCTTGACCCGATTAAGGCAGATATGTGGCTAGAGAGCTTAAAGAAGATATTTTTCGTGATTAGATGCCAAGAGGAGGGCCAATAGCTGTTCACATTTTATCGGCTGGAAGGTGAGGCGCACCATTAGTGGCAAATGAAGAAAAGAGCACTGGGTGGATCGAAGGCCGAGATTTCTTGGAAGAGGTTTGAGGATGCATTCTTAGAGAAGTTTTTTCTGTTCAGCCTCCGTGTTCAAAAAGAGGAAGAATTTTTCAAGCTAAGGCAGGGAAATCAGACTGTGGCAGAATACGACGTCAAGTTTTTGGAGTTATCACGGTTTGCTCATTACATGGTTGAAGATGAAGAAAGGAGGACTAGGAAGTTCTTAATGTGCTTGCAGGATGACATCTGCAAGCATCTGGCGACCCTTAAGTTGGCCACCTATACTGATGTATTGGATGGAACCTTAATTTATAAACAGGAGCATGCAAAGAAAGAATTTTTTAAGAAGAGGTTGTCAAGTAAAAGTGGAGCAAGTGCTAGCACTGGGGCTAGTTCGGGGAGACCATACGAGAAGTCAAAACAGCCGATTTCTGGACAAAGGAGTGGCCAGATCTCATCGTTTTCTCAAGCTTCGGTGGGTTCATGTAAGCACTATGTGAGGATGCATGAGGTAAGACCGTATCCTATGATGATAGGTGCTTACTTCACTTGTGGCAAAGCAGGGCATAAAGCCAAGGAGTGCCCTCAGGCATCGAGGGTTCCTCGAGCTTCGAAGCCAGCGGTGCAGGGTAGAGCTTTTGTAGTGTCTGCTAGTAAGGCCAGAGCATCAGATGAGGTGGTGGAAGGTATACTTCCTATTTATGGTATTTCTTGCTTAGTACTTTTTTACTCTGGGTCCACACACTTCTTTATTTCCCCTCAACTAGCTTGTCATGTTACACCCTCTCCCGTGATCCTTGATTTTTCTTTGATCGTGTCTACGCCCACGGGGTCTTCTATTATGACCAATGTGTCATATCCAAGGTATATTGTGGAGGTGAAGGGGTTTTGGCTAGTTGTTGATCTGATTGTTCTAGATATATGTGATTTTAATATTATTTAGGGTATGAATTGGTTATCCAATTATAACACTACTATTAATTGCTTCAACAAAAAGGTAGACTTTACTATTCTAGAATGCGAACCTTTTTATGTTCAGGGAGTTTGGAGAGTGGAGCCGTCTAGTTTTATTTTTACTCTACAAGTTCGCCATTTATTGAGAAGTGGGTGTGAAGCCTTTTTGGCTTACGTTAGTGTGGTGGGGAGACGGAAGTTGTCCGTGAAAGACATTCCGATGGTATGTGAATTTGAAGACATGTTCCCCAATAAGTTGTCTACCCTGCTACCACATCATGAAATTGAATTTAGGACTGATCTCATTTCGGGATCGACATCCATATCGAATGCTCCCTACCGTATGGCTCCTGCTGAGTTGAAGGAGTTGAAACAGCAGTTGAAACACTTGCTAGTTACAGGTTTTATAGACCTAGTGTGTCACCGTGAAACGCTCCGATCCTTTTTGTCAAAAAGAAGGATGGGGACTTGAGACTATGTATAGACTACCGCGAGTTGAATAAAATTACGATCAATAACAAGTATCCTCTACCGCGGATTGATGATCTCTTTGATCAGTTACAGGGGTCCATAGTGTATTCCAAGATTGATCTTCAGTTGGAGTATCATCAGCTTCGCATTAAACAGGAGGAAGTTGTGCAGATGGTCTTCTGAACGAGGTATGGTCACTATGAGTTCCTGGTGATGCCGTTCGGATTGACTAATGCTCCAGCCGTGTTTATGGACCTGATGAACCGGATTTTCCAGCCGATTTTTGATAAGTTTGTCATGGTTTTCATTGATGATATTCTAATTTACTCCAAGGATCGTATTGAGCATGAGGAGCACTTAAGAATTGTGCTACAGATTCTTCAGGAACTTCAATTGTTTGTAAAGTTGAAGAAGTGTGAGTTTTGGCTTGACAAGATGGTGTTCTTTGGCCATGTAATTTTTGATGGAGGCATCTTGGTAGACCCACTGAAAATCAAAGTGGTGATTAATTGGAGTCGGTCGATGATCGTATCGAAAGTCCGAAGCTTTTTGGAGATGGCCGGTTATTATCATCGTTTCGTGGAGAATTTCTCTCGGGTAGCCTTACCCCTCACCCGTTTGACGAAAAAGGAAGTGAACTTTGTTTGGGCCAAGAAGTGTGACCATAGCATCCAAGAGCTGAAGGATCAGTTGACGACTAGCCCGATTCTGACACTTCCTGATAATTTTGGGGGATTCAAAGTGTATTGTGATGCATCTGAAGTGGGTCTCGGGTGTGTTCTTATGCAGAGGGGAAGAGTAGTTGCTTATGGGTCTCAACAGTTGAAGACTCATGAGAAAAACTATCCGACCCATGATTTAGAGCTAGCCGCTGTAGTTTTTTCTTTGAAGATCTAGAGGCACTATCTGTATGGTAAGAAATTCCTAGTGTACTTCGACCACAAGAGCCACAAGTATTTGTTCTCTCAAAAAGAGCTGAATATGAGGTAGCGGTGATGGATCGAGTTTCTCAAGGATTATAATTGTGAGATTCAGAATTGACCGAGAAAAGTAAATATGGTCGCGGATGCCTTGAGTCGCTGAACTTGTTGGGTGGCGACCTTGCAGATTAAGCAGATGGAGTTACCAGATTATTTTAAGTCTTGTCATATCCAGCGCTACATCAAGGGTAACAGGATCATGTTATCCTTTTTGCAGGTGCAGCCCAAGATCCTTCAAAGGATCAAGGAAGGGCAAGTGAATGACCTGTTTCCAATGGATATCATAGGAGACCTTGGTAGAAACTCTTAAGTTGATTTTAGTGCGCATGTAGATGGAATCTTGAGGTTTCAGAAGCGGTTATGTGTGACAGATGTCAAAGAGCTGAGGGAGGAAATAATAAAGGAAGCACACATGACCCGGTATACGATTCATCCTGGTATAAATAAGATATAACAGGATTTGAGGAAAATGTTCTGGTAGAAGAACATGCGGAGAGAAATCGTGGCTTTTGTTAACCGATACCTTGTTTGTCAGCTGTTGAAGGCCGAGAGGAGGAAGCCTTCTAGTTTATTGCAGCCTCTGCCCATTCCCAGTTGGAAGTGGGAGGACATCTCGATAGAATTTGTATTAGGATTGCCTAGGATTTTGAAGAATTATGATGCGATTTGGGTCATTGTGCACCGGCTGACGAAATCTATCCATTTTATAGCCATTTGGACTACATACTCCCGTGATCGTCTGGCACAGCTATACATCAATGAGATCGTGAGGTTATACGGTGTGCCAGCATCTATTGTGTCCGATTATGATCCACGGTTCGTCTTTAAATTTTGGGAGGAGACCGAGGATAGGCATTTGTTGGGTCCGGATGTTATTCGGGAAATATCAGAAAGGATCGCGGTGGTTTCAGAAAAGCTAAAAGTCATCCAAAGTCGACAAAAAAGTTATGCCGATCAGAGGAGATTCGAGGTTAGAGATTTCGTTTTCCTTAAGGTAATGCCATGGATGGGAATTTCCAAATTTGGTGTAAAAGGGAAGCTGAAGCGGTGCTTCATTGGGCCATTTGAGATCCTTGAGCGAGTTGGTGAGGTGGCTTATCGTTTAGCGTTGCCACCGAGTTTGGCCGAGGTACACAATGTTTTTCATGTTTCAATATTAAGGAAGTACGTATATGATCCAACCCATGTGATTGATTATGGTTCCTTGACTATTGATAAGGATTTGCATTATCCTGAGAAACCCGTGGAAGTTTAAGATTGGAAAGAGTAGATCCTACGATCAAAGACAATTCCTCTGGTAAAAGTCTAATGGAAGAATCATTCCCATAAGGAAGCAACATGGGAAAGAGAGGGCGAGATTCGAGAAAAGTATCCCCATCTTTTTTAAGGTATGTAAAGTTGTATTAACTCTTAGCATTCGTTAAATTTCAAGGACAAAATTTCTATAAGTGGGGGAGAGTTGTGAGGTTTTGGATCTAAAAATATAATCAATATGATGTAATCAATATAATAATAATTAATACTAGATCTAACGAATGAATAAATATGCGTATCGAAAGAAAAATTGGGAAAATATATCAAGGCACTGTTGTTGAAGCGCTGCTAGTAGGGCTGTGCCTACTGCACGCTCGAGCTTGGGCTCGAGCGCAAAAAGAAATAGCACCCCGTCGCCATGCGCCTCTGCATGCTGGAGCGCGAGCTAGTAGTGAGGCCACGCTCGCTGCTCGCTCGCCGGGCGCTCGAGCGCCCAGCCATTATAAAGACGCGGCTTGCTTCGGATTTTTCATTTCACACGTGACCAAAACCCTTTTAGAGAGAGAGAGTGCCATTTCTAGAGAGTGGAAGGAGGAGATCGAAGCCGTGGAGTCCGGATCCATCCGAAAGATAGTTATAAACGTGATAGCACGCGTTAAGGCAAGTGTTTTCATAGTTACTAACTTTTCTCTTTTAATATTTTGCATTTATTATCAGGTGTTTTTATCTTAATATCCACCCAAATCATGGAAAATATGTTACCTGTGTCTTGAGACCAATGATTATGTATTTTATTATTCGATTTGCTCATCGATTCGTTCGGTGGAGTTCCACAAAACCCTAACCCATGAAAATTGGGGGTTTCCAATTTTTCCTCCATATTTTATTAAATTGACCCCAAAATGTGAATCATCATGTCCCAATTATGTATATATATTGGCCATACGATCAATCTCACACGTTTTAACCCGTTCGTGGTGTCCGAACCCTTTAAAATGCCACTGTTACTGTTTATCCGAGATGAAATGGAAAAATTGCATGTTTCCACCTTCGTATTATGTTGAATCGACCTAAAAATATAAATCACCATGTCCCAAATGTATATATATGTCGACCGGACGATCGATCTCGCAAGATTCAACTCGTTCACGGCGTCCAAGCCCTCTAAAAGTGCCCTGACACTGTTCACCCGAAAGGAAAGTATAAGTTTGCATGCTTTGCCTCTATTTAATTGCGATGAAACTTATATTAAATGTTTGTGTTAAAGTGTAAGCCAAAAAAATGTGTATTTGAGCACCGGAAGCAAAGGAATGCGTTCCGGAGGCCTCTAAGGTGATATTTGCCCATTGGAGGTAAGAAATTCTAAGCTCACTTGTGAGCTTGAATTGAATTGTTAAAAGGCTTGAGTTCTAAAGAAAAAAAGGAACCGACCAAGTAAATTGAGGGAAATCCACAAAGCACGATATGATGAATTTGATCTCCCGGATAGAGATATGTGATGGGAATGTGATTTTTCAATTGGAGAATGTGATGAAGTTGTGGTGGATCCTCCCTCAAAGAAAGATGAATCTTGAAACTAGAACCATAATTCATAGGGGTGGTACCCTCTAGCTTATACGTACATTACGATGGGAACATAAGGAATACTCCGGCCGCTCATGGGGGCGGGTAATATTCATGGTACGCTCTAGGATACTATTGTAAAAGAACGAGAATTGCCCTAGTCCCCGAGGGATATGGGGCGAATTGAGATGGTCGAGTGCTATAGGCCTAAAATGTAGCCAATGGTCGAGTGTTACAGACCTAAAATGTAGCAAATGGTCTAGTGCTGCAGACCTAAAATGTAGCCGATAGTCAAATACTGTAGACCTAAAATATAGCCGTGCTTTATAATATATGGCGAACACATTCTTTTTCTCGTTCTCTTGTATCGTTGGCTAGTATGACCTACTGGCTCCAGGGTCCGCAAAGATTAATGGCAATAATAAAAATAAATAAAACGTAACTGGTATAAACACGTGAACCAGACAATCCCAGATGTTCCCTTCCCTCTCATGTTCTCTTATATTGAGTATATGTCTTTCCTTTACAGTTATTGCTTTCCCTTTTATCTACATGTAGTTAGTAATGTATGATTTCATTTGTTGGGCTATACGTTCATGCTTACTATATCTCTTTCAAATGAGAACACATTGATACCCAACGAGACTGAATAGGCCATAGAAGTGTAATAGGCAATTGATTTTGCATGTAGGGCTTGAGACTTGGACTTAGCTGATTTTCTGTATGAAACAGAAATTTTGTTCTACTTTTATAAACTGTATAAGACATGTATGGTGGTTATTGATGATGTTTAATGTCGATGAACGATGAATTAGTTTCCGATGTATATTATGATTTTTATGCTTCCACAGGTCTTTCTTATTGTGGTTATGATCGGGATTTCTAGTTGGCATCCTTCCCGACCTGCATTATACTGGAGTTATAATGTCGGTACCATCTCTATGAGTGTGGCGATTGGATCCTATGTAGTGTGTTGAGTATTGAGATTTTGTTATTTATATTGTGGATTATTGTAGATTATTGTGCATGGTTGATTTTCAAGTGTTTGTATTTTGACAAACGTCTGATTTACAAATAAAATTTTGCCCAATTTTCTACAAAAATTTATATTATTAATTATGGGTACTAGTTTATATTTTATTGGCGAAGATTATTTAAGGAGAATAATCCGGTCCGTCACAATCAGTCTAGCGAAGATTTGACTCTTATGGTCAATGAGTATGATAACTTTGTCAACCAATTGATGATTACCCAAAACAATTATGTCCTCGAGCTGTATTAGGAATTCCTAATATAAAGTCTATGGGAATGTGTTCCTACTCCTAACTCGGAATGAGCATGGATGAAAGTACTCCCGCTAGGCTTTAGTGTTCTACCTTGACTTGTTGGGATATCAAACACTTGTAAAATGGTCCACAAAGTCCTTTTCCAATCTGTTCCACCAAAATACCATTTTTAGATCTTTGTATATCATGTGGCTACCAAGATGAATAGCATTTCTCAATCGATCTTTCACATCTTCTTAACCTAAAATGAAAGGGCTAAGGAGAGGGAAAGGCTCCTATTTTTCAGGATACTCCAAAAAATAGATCTAGTGGAGGTGAGGCCTCTTCAAGAATCTCTCTCCATAAACCCCTAGCATTCGAGAGACACAGATGGTCATAGACTCTCAAGATGCCATCCTCTTCGTGGTGAAATCCTACCCAAGCCTCATTGTCTAAATCTCTATGAACATCGGCTACACTTGAAGGTATAACATTGTTACCTAAGAATCCCTTGGGTGAAGTCACATCTGCTGATCCTCTACTTCCTCTAGCATGCGCCACTCTCACTTCATCAAGTGAGTGACAAGCCATATGACTTCCTACTCAAGTCTTCTACAACTATAATGACTTTTCTTGGTTTGTAATAAATGTCACAATCATTGTCCTTTAGCAAATCTAGCCACCTCTACTGCCTCATGTTAAGCTCATTCTATGAAAATAGATACTTTAGGTTTTTGTGGTACATAAAGATAACAAATGTATTGTTGTATAAGTAATGTGGTCAAATCTCTAGAGCGAAGACTATAACTACTATCCCAATGTCTTGCACTATTTATTTAGTTTTGTAGGCCTATAGCTGTCTAGGTCCGTAAGCTATAACATTTTCGTGTTGCATTAGCACACAACAAAATCCCCCAATGATGTGTCATAATAAACTTCAAATCCTATTGTGTTATTAGTGTCATGTCCTAAATCTCGATCCAAATTTTCAATATAAATGATTATTTAATTAACAATCTAATTATCCATTTCAATAAATACATAAAACTAATTAACATAAATATTTGCAGAAAACTGGGTAGAGTTTTCTTTAAAATTGGACAAAAACTAATACAAATAATGTGGCGGCCCGAGCGAAAATACTCATACACACGTCTCCAGCCACACACGCGGACTAAAATTTAAAACAAGATATAACAATTCTATAATTTCAAACTATTTCATCTTTGATTTAGTTACGTCATGATAAATTCGTTCAACATCCATAAAGATATACTAAAGAAGATATAATTCAAACAAAAGAAAAATACATCAATCTCTATAACAATCTAAACTCTGATGACTCTACGAAATCACCCAACTGGCCACCAGGACTTTCTTCTTTATCTGTAATTTCTTCCTGCAGTACGAATATTTTTTTCCACTAAGTTAGATGCTGTCTACTCAATCTGGAGTCAAGAAAAAGTAATGGTGAGCCAAAACTCAGCAAGTGATAATAATCAAAAACACTAATAACAATAAAAATCTCGAATATCAAATTATAAAGGTCTCAACATTACTCTAATAACCTACTATATCTGAAACGAATTATAACACGTCATAAATACGGCTCTAAGTAAGATAGGTCCCATTTGACCCGCATATCCCAAAAATAACAAGAGTGCCAATAATCCACGGTAATCCCCTAGAATCCAATATCAATGATAAGTGGAGATTTCCTAGTCCATATGTCAGCGAAAACGACCAGGACCAGCATAATCATGATAATAGCCAATATGGATTTCATTGAACCCAGATACCACGAGATCCACACAAGGATACTGCCAACATAACTCATGAGGTTCTCACAATTATAGAATATCACAAGAAAACTCCTGGATCTTATTCCACCACTATGAGCCAAAGGCTGCGTATATCCCTCGACAGTTGGGCACTTGTATGGGCTACCGGATACTCGCAAGTTTAACCTCCGACCAAATCCATGGTCCACAGAGACTCTACCAAATATAGATGATCTCAACCAAGTATAGATGATCTCATCTACATGCTCTTCTTTCGACTCTACTAGGTACGGAAGGTCTCTTACACGTCAAACCCAACATCTCCCGCCATGATATCCTCGATATCATGATCTATGACAATCATATGACCATAAGCATCCCACCGAACTAGGCAATGTACCTTAACCTACCATGACACGAAAATCAATATCAGATAAACGTAAACCACATTAAAGTACCGTAGTCTTCCATTCGACCAGATACCTTAATTTTTTCATACACTCTCCTCAACCTTAACCGTAGGAAGCAAACAATTCAATTACTCACACAACCAAGTCTAACACAAAGAAATCTTTACAACTACAACAACGGAACTGTCGTTCAGTAATGACACAAACCGTACTCATGCCATTAAATCTAACACAAAGGAACTTATCCCAGAACGTATAAAGGACGGACATAGATCGACATATGATTTATATACTCAACTTAACCACTTAACTGTTCTTCCATTCGGTTCCGATGTGATACCTACAACTAATGCAAACATATAAATCAACTGATTCGCAGCCCCTCCGAATCCAACGGCTGTATATATA
>JAODPA010121595.1:0-17996 GCA_025585075.1 Nepenthes mirabilis | reverse complement strand
AATAAAATAAGAGTATAATTTATTTTAATAAATGAGTTTGAGTAATAAAAAGTATAAGACAAAATAAAAATGACACAATTGGTAAAATATCTTTTTTAGCTTTAATAATAATGTACCTGATAAGTTCGGTATTACGGGTTGGCACGAAGTTTGAAGTACAACAGATCAATGGTAAATCAATGATTCCTCCAAAGCCCAGCGAAAGGTCCCGAGGGACCACCAAGAAGTCCATGCAACTTGATTGAGAGAAGGTCCACAGTTCAGTGACTTAAATTCAGAAGACAGTCCCATGTGTTCTTGCCAGCACGTAGCTTTCATAGCCAAACACGACGTAGAATATTTTGTCTAGCTTATTAGCTTCGATAGCTCAGTACGGGCAAGAAAGGAGAACTTGCTCTAATACAACAACGACAACCATCTTGACAACTTATTAAATATTTTTAAAATATTGTCACTGATCACGCGTCGTCTTAGGCTAGTAGTTACGATTCAGCGAATTTTCTCAACAGGTACTCGTGATTGCCGGGATAGCTTAGCAAATCCTTGTGAGTAACCATCGTCAGCCATGTGTCCTAGGGCAGGTTTTGCAGCCCCCGCTTTACATATACTACATCTCCTCTACAAAAAAGAGAAGAGGGAGAGAGATGAGAAAATTGAACTGAGGGAAAGGGGGTAGACAGAGTATGTTTGCCCTCACACTTCCTCACTTAGTTGGAAGTGCTACCCTAGCAGAGTGGAAGCCTCCCCGGCTTTTGAAATAACCTTTTGATCCAAGCTTGGGATTGCGTAGGTGCTGCATCTTCTTGGACATCTTATGCCGCTAGAACAGCAAAAATGGTTTGTGTAGCGAGGTATAGGAAGCTCCCATCGCTGGCAGCTAGAGAGGAGCCCAGTGGGTGTCCCTCTCTCCATTATCATTGCCCAAGAGTTTTGTTACGGGTCTAATTGACCTGTCTTCGACGTTACCGCAGGATCCTCTACACACTCGACAAAGTGTACACCCAACCGCCAGTTAGATTTCAGGGTTACATTTAGTCTAATTACTATATAATTAGTTAGTAATATAATTAGTTAGGAATATATTCTGTTGGTTGGTTGGTTAGGAATATATTTTATTTTATATTTGGTTGGTTAGGAGAATATTTTGTTTTATATTTGGTTGGTTAGGAAAATATTCTATTGCTTCTATATATACCTGTTATTGGTTTAAGTGGAGAGGTTATGAAATGAATTATATTTTCTATCCATCTATTATTTTGTAACTTTTCACTTTTTCCCTTCCTTGCTTTCCTCTTTCCCTATTTCCTCTTATTTTCCTTTGCCTATGTTAGAGCTTTTTCCATCTCCCTTTCTATTATCTCCAAAAGACCGCGGTCCACTACTCTTTTTCCAAACGGCCACGGTCCACTGCACCTCTTATCACAAATTAACTGCGGACCACTGCTTCATTTTCACCAAAAGTCCTCGACCTTATCGTTTTATTTTCAAAAAGATTGAAGATTTACTGTTACCGACAAGTTACATGTATCATTTTAGTACTCTCATTGAGACATCACAGATGGCAAGAACACTCGATTCAAGGCCTTAGAAGAATCAGTTGCTAGATTGTTGCAAGAATTGAGGGAGATAGCGGCATTCGTAGAACATCATATTGACGGCCTTGCTGTAAATACCACCACCACGGAGTAGCTCTAACAATCCCTAACCAAAATCCATCAATTCTTGAACCGTTTGGAGTAACAATCTTCCCCTTCAGCAAACCCTTCCTTACTACCCACACCTTCGTTTCTGGCATCACCCACTGGCACAAAACTTTCCCATTTCGCTTCCTCCGTCAATGGATGCATCTATTTCGGCATAACCACAGTTACCCAAACTCGAAATTTCATTTTTTGCAGGGGAAGACGTAATTGGATTATTGTTCCAAATTGAACGATTCTTTTTGTATTATAACACGCCACTTGAGCAGAAACTCACCATCGTCACATTCTACATGATCGGCCTGGCGCTCCAATGGTATTAGTGGATGCATGCCACTCGACAGCTCTCCACTTGGGAGTTATTCGCACGAGACTTGGAGCTTTGTTTTCGACCGTCTTCATACCTCAACTACGAGGTTACTCTGTACAAGTTTCGCCAGAACACCACCGTGGCAGCCTATATGGCTAACTTTGAGGCACTTTCCACTCACACTCTAGGTTTAATCGCATGTAATCTCCTTAATTGCTTCATTTTTGGACTCTGTGATGATATCTGACATGAACTGTTTTTGTTGAAACCCACTTCTCTATAGGATGCTATTAGTATGGCCAAACTCATGGAGGAGAAATTTGAGGCAGGATGATTGTCCTTTCACTGACCCCCAGCGCCAAAGCCCACATCACATCCTCATCACTGACACTGAAGCCGTACCCACCACAAAATCCTCCACCCAAATTACCCATAAAGAAATTGATCCCTGCGGAGATGGTTGCATGCCGTGAGAAAGGGTTATACTTCAATTGTGATGAGTGTTTTACATTTGGCCGTCGGTGTAAGCCTCTCTAATTTTTATGTATGTTAATTGAGGATGAAGATATTGTTTAGCCAAAAGACCACTTCCAAGCATTCTCTGAACCATAACCATCGATGGAAATTGCCTAGGATAAAAATGCCGATGTACTTTACCCTGTAGGACCTCCCCCAACAATTTTTTTACATGCACTGGAAGGCCATTGCGCCCCTTCTACTATGCGGTTACAAGGTTCACTAAACAGGCATGCAGTTGTGGTACTTGTAGATAGTGGTTCTACCCACAATTTCATACAGACCCGGTTGGTTAAGCAATTGGGTCTTCCTATAGAACCTTCCCAACATCTTAAGGTTACGATGGGTAATGGGGACTCTCTCCATTGTGAAGGATAGTGCTCTAATGTGGGAATTACGCTAAGCTCCTCTAAATTCCAAGTGGACCTGTATTTTTGCCATATATGGAGCTGATATGGTTCTTTGAGTGCAATAGTTGGCCACTATTGGGCCGGTGTTATTCGATTACATGGCTCTCTGGATGAGTTTTACTCATGAGGGGACTCAACTCACTCTACATGGATTGCAAAAAGTTGCCATCGCCACTATGACCCTAGGATAACTAAGGCGGAGTAAGTTCACTAATTCCACTTCCACATACTTCCAATTAACCATTACCCCTGTTGTGGAACCCTCCTTGTGTACCAATTCCACCATCACCTTGGCTTCTTTCCACTTACCCGAAGAGATGAATTCCACGAGGATGGCTACACTGCAGAATATCCTCTCCTCGTTTGCGGATGTTTTCTCCATTCCCCACGGGCTGCCTCTCCAGCGCACCATCGATCACCGCATACCCCTCAATCCCGACGCGCCTCTAGTGAACGTTAAGCCCCATCATTATCCCCATTTTTAGAAGATAGAGATGGAAAAATTGTTCTGGGAAATACTTGCTGATGGCATCATTCGAGTCAGCACCAGCTCCTTTTCCTCCCTGATCTTGTTAGTTAAGAAGAAGGATGGTAGTTGGTGGTTTTGTGTTAACTATTGGACCCGTAATGAAATCACTGTTAAGGATCGATTTTCTATTCCAACGGTAGATGAATTATTGAATGAATTGCATGGTGCCCAGATTTTTTCAAAGCTGGACTTGTGTGCCGGTTACCATTTGCTCCAGGTGCATGCTGATGATGTGTGCAAAATGGCCTTCTGGACTCATGATGGTCACAACGAGTTTTTAGTGATGCCCTTTGGGTTGTCAAATGCCCATTCCTCTTTCCAATCTAAGAGGAATACAATTTTTCGACCGGTATTGCGTAAATTTGTTTTCGTATTTTTTGATGACATATTAATTTACAGCTCAACCTAGGAACAATACTTCCAGCACATCACTAATGTCCTGCAAATCCTGCAGAACAATTGCTTCTACGCCAAACAAACGAAGTGTGTCTTCGGATGCTCTTCCGTCGCCTACTTGGGCCACATAGTTTGGGGCCGAGGTGTAGTTGTGGACCCTTCCAAGATAGAGGTCATGTAGTAGTGGCCTACACCGAGCAATATCAGACAATTAAGGGGATTCCTCGGGCTAGCCAGGTATTACCGACGATTTGTGGCTCACTATGCGCAGCTTCTGCACCCCTTACACAGTTATTGAGGAAGAATGTTTTTGCGTGGACTAAAAAGGCAGAAGCAGCATTCAACTCCCTTAAGATGGCACTGACGACTACCCCTGTTTTGGCCCTTCCAGATTTCTCCCAGCCGTTCACTATCCAAGCCAATGCGTCTGGCAACGGAGTGGGTGTTGCACTACAAGCCGGTCACCCGATTGTGTTCTTCAGCAAACAACTTAGCCCATGACTACAAGCTTCTTTCACCTACCTTCGTGAACTTATTGCCATTACCTATGCCATAAAGAAATGGCACCAATATCTTTTGGGTTTCAAATTTATTATCCAGACCGATTACGAGCCTTTAAAGTAGTTGTTGAATCAATCCATCCATACTCCAGAACAGCAAAAATGGATCACCAAACTAATGGGGTATGACTTCAACATTATCTACCGGCCTGGAAGGGATAATACCCCTGTTGATACTCTATCACGACTACCGAGGGAAACCAATTCTGCTCTCCATTGCTCTGCTTTCCATGCAGTGACCAAACTTGTAATAGCATTGCTATAGGCTTTGCACAAGTTCCACTCTTGCAACCCAGCATCAACCGAATTTATCACTTCCCTACAAGAATGCCCAGGAGAATTTGAGCATTATTCTTGGCAGGATAGATTAATTTTTTTTTAAGAATCGCATCGTGGTATTTACCGATTCTGTATTACAAGAATTACTATTGCAAAAATTTCATGAATCTCCCTTGTGGGGGCATGTTGGATGCCAACGCACCTTGGCCAGACTCTCTGTTGCCTTCTACTGGCCGAATATGAGTAGAGATGTGCGTGACTTTGTGGCGAAGTTTGCCGTTTGTTAGCAGGTGAAACCCGTCAATTCGGCTCCCTCGGGACTACTCCAACTGCTTCCCATACCTGGTAAAGTGTGGACTTCCCTCTTCATGGATTTTATTACCCACTTACCACAATCGAAAGGAAAAATGGTGATTTTTGTCGTAGCGGATCGGTTGTCTAAATATGCCCATTTCTCTTTACTAGGTACCCATTTTACAGTTGTCGGTCTTGTGAAGGTGTTTGTCAAGGATATATGTCGGTTGCATGGGTTTCCAACGGATATTTTTTCAGATTGGGACCCTATTTTTATGAGCAATTTCTAAAAGGAGCTGTTCAAGTCTCAATGGACTAAACTGTCCACGAGCAGCTCATATTATCCACAATTAGATGGGCAAACGAAGGTCATTAACCGCTATCTAGAGGATTATCTGCGGTGCTTTGATACTGACCACCCATCTAGATGGGTCCGGTATTTACCATGGGATGATTGGAGCTATAATACGGCCTGACATTCTTCCATTAAAATGACCCCCTTCAAAGCAATTTATGGTGTTCCACCATCCTCTCTAAACGACTATGTTCAAGGATCTACTCATGTGGCATACCTACATGAGTTACTAACTGAACATTCAAAGGTTCTCACCACTTTAAAAGCCAACCTTCAACGTGGCCAATTGCGTATGAAGAACCAAAGGGATGCACACCGTTCGGATAGAGAGGTCCAAGTAGGAGATTGGATTTTTGTCAAGTTACAGCCCTACCGTCAGACTTCTTTGGCTCATCGGCAATCCCATAATTTAGCTAAATGTTATTATAGGCCGTTCTGTATCTTGGACAGAATAGGTCCTGTGGCGTATCGCCTTCGCCTGCTCGATTCTTCCAGAATTCACAATGTTTTCCATTTCTCCTTACTCAAGAAATGTCATGGTGATTCTCTGCACCAGCAACACCATGAACTATCGCCTGAAGCTGTGGATTCCAATCCTGTATTGTCTCCTGTTCAGTTGCTAGGATTCCGCAAGGTGCTCTAGCAAGGGAAATTTATTCCCTAGCTCCTCGTTCACTGGAATTCCCAGACACCCGAGGACGTGGGGATCTACTATAGACTTCATTCGTGATTTTTCCACCTTCAACCTTGAGGACAATGTTCGTTTTGACGAGGACGGCAATATTATGGGTCTAATTGACCTATTTTCAACGTTATCGTAGGGTCCTCCACACGCTCGACGAAGTGCATGTGCAACCCAATCGCTAGCTAGATTTCAGGGTTACATTTAGTCTAATTGCTATATAATTAGTTAGGAATATATTCTGTTGGTTAGTTGGTTAGGAATATGTTCTGTTTTATATTTGATTGGTTAGAAAAATATTCTGTTACTTCTATATGTACCTGTCGTTGGTTTCAGTGGAGAGGTTATGAAATGAATTCTATTTTCAGTCCATCTACTACTCTCTAACTTCTCTCTTTTCCCCTCTCTTTCCCTTCCCTGTTTTCCTCTTCTCCTATTCCCTCTTAATTTCCCTTGCCTCTATCGAGCTTTTCCCATTTCCCTTTCTATTCTCCCCAAAAGACTGCGGTCCACTGCCCCTCTTATCACAAATCGATCGCGGACCACTACTCCATTTTCACCAAAAGTTCTTAGCCTTATCGCTTTATTTTCCAAAAGACCGAGAACTTACTGTTTACGGTAGGTTGCACGCATTAAGTTTCTACTCCAAACAATTGCTCCTTGGTCGGCTGGACTCAACAGGCTTAGTCCTTCATATTTTCAAACCGTTTCCTAGTTAGGCGTACTTAGTGGAGCTCAATCCTTCCTTTCACAAAGCCATCTTTTGGTCGAGCGCACTCCTCTGAGCCCAATCCTCCATCTTTAGGTTGCCCCTTAGTTGGGCATACTCCTTGGAGTGCAGTCTTCCATCTCAATGCCTCTCCCATACCGAGCATATTTAAACACTCAATCTCTCATTACATATATCTATATATTATTCATTCATTTTTCTATTTTTTTTTATCATAGAAAGATATATGATTTAAATATTAAAAAATATATCAGGAAGCGAAGTCTTGCTATCATTTGATTTTTTTATTTGTTAATTGTGATATGTAGGATCGAGGTTTGAAGTGACGGAGATCGAACTCGCTTCAGTTCAACTATTTGGGGAAGATCAAGTGGCTCCTTAATCCGTACAATAATTTAAGTCCTTGAACGCATAATTGGCATCATCTGTGGGAATGATTAAAAACTCTTACCACTACACGTCAACAAACAAGCACAGTCAATATTCGAGCTCAACCTAACACATTAGCCAGAGATATCGCCTCCTGTGGTCATGAGCCTCGGGTAGCCACGGAGACATGTGACCTTCCATTGCGAGCATGCACTTGCTGCCTAATAAGGCACTATGGTTGCACTGCCCCATACTCTATGCACTCGTTTGAACGGACGACGACTACGGGCTCTTTTCTCTCATATACAAGCTCTAGCACCTAAAAGGAGAAGTTGGGGGAAGAGACTGCCTGTCAAAGGAAAAATTCATTTGCCTGATGACCTTCATATTTGGGAGGATCCGACAAATAACGTCCACTCTAAAAAAAGTTTGACTCAATCTCGGAGACGGCGAAAGCTTGGATCAACGACGCCTTCGCTATCTCTATGATAATCGGCAACCTTCCATAAAAAAAATTCTTGTAGTGTCAACAGGCCCCCTATTGTTCTCTCGCTTGGGTGGGAGGTGCAACCCGAAGAGAGCTTCCAGTGTGTCTGTCTCTTCGCTTGTGAGAGGCTTGACTCGGGGGCTTGGTGTTGACAATTTTGTGGCAACACTTCTTGTCGACTCTGTGTAGAGCATTGGATTTCATAGGAGCTGTCACAATCTCCGCAATAGGGGGTTCAACATACATGGCCCGCTGCCTGTCGCACCAGCTAGGGACGTTGTCTCCAATGGTGACGACCTCTCCTCGTGTAGCCATGCCATCGAACAATCAGCCCCAAGTATACAGTCGCTCAACGCTCAGCCTAGCGCCCTCTTTGAGACCATATGCGTTCATTTGAAGGTGCTATGCTGGGGGATCCACCCTTAACTGCTAGACAATCGGATCAAATCAGTCTTCGCAAAGAATCTAGTAGTCTGACAACCTCGTGGTCCGGACGGCCACAGGTGATAGGGTCTAGCTGTTGCCAGAGGACCGACCAAGTCAAGAGGCGGGGGCTGGAAGCCCTGAGCGGTATGGTCTATGCCACTCCCATGATGACAAAAGGCTCCCTGCTCAGGAAGGAGCTTCACATAACGTTAGAGGACACTTTTCCGATCTAGTAAGGTCACTGTTCATGATAGGGATTCGGTCATTTCAATCTCATCGCAACATCCATGAACTGAAACAAAAGCCGCATGATGGAAGTTTTGATCCGGTGCTCCATCTAGATAACTTCTATGCTTAGTCGGACCTCGGGGCCTTGTAAGTTCCTAGCGTAGTGTTGGAAGTAGGTTAGGATGCCCTCAAGGGTGGTAGAGTCCTTAGCACCTCACATGCAGCGCTAGAAGATGTTGCTAGCGCGCTTGCGAGGCGGGCAGCAGGCTAGAATGCCCTCCGGAGTGGTAGAGCCCTCGGCCCCCTTACCCATATTGTTTCATGCAAGAAGATGCTTCCATCGCGCTGACCGGAGTCCACCCTCGGCAGTTGCGGGTTGTATGTCGGCAATGAAAGCCTAACATCCAAATCATGCAGTCGGCTCAACGTGGCGGATCCAGTCTTTTTGAGTATAGAGGCTGTAGGCGTGAGGCCGCCGGGTAGAGCGATCTATATCCCTCCTGTTAGGGACCGTTCCTAGTCTTGACGATCCTCCGAAGGGGGGGAGTACGCGCTTTGCACCCAGGTCGGAAGGCTGGTCATAAAGGTATCGTACGCCATCTGCCACAAATACTGTCGGTGATTCCTTGTCGAATCCAGGTTACTCTTGCATACACCATGCGGATTACTTGAACCATACTTTAATTAATAAAATAGTCGTTCCTTTTTACTCTACTCATGTTAGTGCTGGCATATCATCTCATAAAATCAAGTGACTTATACTGCTCATAAGTCGGGTTAACTTTTGTTCAATTGTAACTCAACCTACACGATCAAAAAACCTTGGTCCTACTACCACGCAGCCCATACACTGGCGGATTTTGAACCTTGGTCCTGCTATCGAGCGGCCCATTCATGGTTGAATTTGAAACCTTGGTCCCACTATCGAGCAATCCTCACGCAATTGAACACAAGACTTTAGGGGGTTTTTACATCATGCGTGCGATAACCTCCTCTTGAAGGAGAGAGCACCATCAGTTGACAACGGTCGGCGGATTAGGACCCAACGCGCGTGAGCTACGACATCTTCTAACATGATCGAGCACCAATATGGTTATGTGTTGGCAATGGCCTAGACTTCGCTAGAGCTTGGTGGCTGCGGTCATGAAACCTAGCCGATCCTCGTGGGGCTCATCTATACGCGTGCCATGATGTCCTCTCGCAGGACAGAGCACAAACAGACGAATGTGCCTGGTCAAGCTCGGCGATGATAGCTGCTTTGCTTAGCTGGAAAACAGGTTATACTGTGCCATGACCTCGTCCTAGTAGAAGCAGGCACAATTCGACACGCACGTCCAAGTCATCCCTGGCAACCCTTATAGCAAAAACTCTTAGCCAATGAGCAGAAAGGCATCAAACAAAGAAATTCAACATAAATAAGAAAAGTATCAGTAACAATGATCGAAGCGGTCTAGCTATTTTATTAAAGAAGTACTATGTATATATGAACGTATCCAACAGCCTCAAAAGACACAAGATGCTATCTACACCTGCTGCCTAATCGGATGACTATCCTATGATTGAGGGCTCCTCGGAGAGCATGGCGCAGACCCTCTACCCTCTTCCAGCAGGAAGTTAGTTAGTTCTGAACAATGAAAAGCTCCCGCGTTCCTTGAGTTAAGGAAACCAATAGGAAAGTCTAGGGCTTCCGAGGAGACTATCCGTCTGCAGAAATAAATGCCTTCCTGAAACCTCTCGTTTAGTATCGCGGCCACCTCGTTGGAGCGAAGACTGATCTTCAGCTCTCCCTCAAGATGGGAGCACACTCCCAGCATTTCATTGAGCCATCGTCGACTCTTCCGAAACTCGTCTTCGAGTGACACAATCTGATCTAGAGCTTGAACATTGGCCTCCGAGAGCTCTTGTGATTTCACATCTGACTCGGACAGCGTACGGTCGAGGTAGTTGGCTGGCTTTTGACTTTGTAATGCCTCGCCAACAGCAGCATTGTCCCTTCGCTCCACCACCTCGGCAATTTGATTAGTGCACGCCTGCGTCAGGCGAGCAATCTTGACCACCAGCAAGCATAAAGCCTCCTCCACTGTGCGGAACTCTCCCCGTGGCTGTCAAGTGGAAAAAGAGCGGTCAGACAGGCTAAAGTAAAAGAGCATAATCACAGGATGTAGAAACCTACAAAACCCTACCTCACGGGAAGATGGACGGATTGGAGGACAGGACCCAACAGATTTGAAGCCGGGGGGCTCCTTTCGAGCCTCTGGTGGCACAGGAATCGAGGCATTCGAAGGATGTCCCTCTTCAGCGACAACCGAGCACTCCAAGACGTTCTCTCTGATGTCCTCTGTCGTTTGTTCATCATCGCTTTCCTCTTCAGCTGAAGGCACAAAGGCGGAGGAAGATGATGCTTTCGGTGACGAAGCATGTAAGGCAGGAATATTGACGATTTATTGGTGAGCCATTTGCATATGGAAAGATGGCTAATCTAGAGCTGAGATATTCGCAAAGTGGAAGGACGCCGAAATAGTTGGGGTTCAACGCTTAAATTGCCAAACCCCTTGGCCTGGTGACGGCGTCGTTTGAAGTTGTTGTAACTGTGTGTTCCTATAATGGCCGCGACCCGTGCCCATACCCTGGTGCATAGCGGTGCGTCTTTTTGCTAGCGCTATTATCTCGAAGTGACATAACGCCCCCAGTGCAACCCGCTGGCAATTAATGTGCTCTGGCATCTTGGTTAACACACTTGGCGGCACATCTTAGATAATGTTACCCAGATGTGTTGTGCTCCCAGGAATTGCAAACTAACGGTGTCTGACCCTGATCGGCTCGAGGTCGGCCCAGATGTGTTGTGCTCCCAGGAATTGCAAACTAACGCTGTCTGACCCTGATCGGCTCGAGGTCGGCTCAGCCGGCTCCTGTCCCTACCAAGCTTGGGGACAAGCCACCGTGAGCCGAACCACAAGAAGACTGAACTATCAGATCGGAATAGCCCAAGAGGCCAAAGACGACTTCCGAACACTTCAATCGTTCACACCATGCGAAAATATTGGAGCCATACAATAAAATTTAAGAATGCTCGGTAGTTTCATTCATTAATTCCTTTTGTAAAGTATAAAACCTATAATGATGGACGTATTACCTTAAAGGGAAATAAAAATACATGGGACAATTTGACTATTGAAATCCTACTTTACTAGGACAAACACTCAAAGGGCAAGCAGGAGTTTGATCCTGGAAAGGAATCTCAGCTGAGAGAGTAGTGCATTCCAGGCGATCAAAAAGATAAGGCTCCTGCGTATTGTCGCCCTCGGGCTGCTTAAGTTGGAAGTTCATGCAAAAGCCCTCCCTGGCAAGAATGAGGAGCCAAGCACTAGTTCACGCTCGAGAGGCAACCCCTGGAGATCTTCCATCGAGATGGGTTGTTGCCATGAGACCCACGAGCCTGTATCAGACTTGACCCGGCGACGATGACCCAGACTCAAGGTGGACTTAGGGGCTCCTCCCCCAACGTTCACCAATAATCCAATGTGATGTAGGGAGGAGGGTGAAAATAGAGAGAAGAAGAATAGAGGAGTAAAGATAAGAAATTAGTTTAGAGGGGTAGAGATAAGAAAGGGATCAAACCAAGGGAGAGAGAGGAAGGGAAGCACAATTGCTCAATTGCAATCAATTTTTCAAATACTCATACATTAATTAATCAATTGTCCTAGGAATTCTTATATAGAGAATCTGTTGTGAAAGAAAATTGAAAACAAAATCATAATCAAATAATTGAAAAGTGAAAAAGGAAATCAAATAAAATCAAATAAATAAAAATAAAATCACAACTAATTTGAAAGACAAATAAAAGCGAGTATTCATATTTGGAAGGTAAATAAAAGTGAATATTTATTTTGCATGTCTGCATCAATTCTCCTCGGGTGAGAGGAACTCGACCCCGGCGAGTTAAACGTCAGGAATCAATTTTTCAGTTTTAAGCTGAGTGGCTGGGCAACCCGTCGGCGACGGTGATAGACTCGAGTAAGAGGGGGCCAAAGCTGATTGAACGATCGAGATCTCTGGAAGAAAGTTGACTAGGGCCTGAAGAAGTGCAATCCTGTTGGCTCTGATAGAACTCCAAGAGGTCTAGGTCGAGCTGTTGTAGTATCTCGCGAGAAATCCAAGCATTTTTAGACTCTGGTTGACCAATCCAACGTATAAGGAAGCGATGAATAGTTTCCTCCATGGTAAACATCACCTGTTCATCTAAAATAGTATTAATTTTATCATGGTGTGTCGGGAGGGAGGAAAGTGGCGCAGGAGAAGGCGAAAGGCCAATAGGGGGTGCACGCGGGGGTGGCGGCAAAGGAATCCCTAGGTGGCGAAAAGTTGCCTTTATACGCAATGAGATCTTCCACATTGAAAGTATGATGAAAACCAAAATGAGATGGAATGTCAAGAATATATGCATTTGATCGAATCCACTGTAAAATTTTAAAGGGAACAACACCACGAGCCTGCAGTTTAGAGACGTGCTCATGTAGGCGCCTTTCTGGTCTGATACGAACCATAACATAATCTCCTATATTGAATTCAACGTGTCTTTTATGATAATTAGCGTGCAGTTTGTATGTGGCATTGCTTGCTTCTAATTTCTTATTGATCTCGCTGTGTAAATCGTGAATATGTTATGCAAAAATTTTGGCAGTCATGGACACACTAACATGTGAAGACATCGGGATAAGGTTCAATGGTTTTCGGAGTTCGGAACCATACACAGTTTCAAATGGACTCATACCGAGGGATCTATTGAAAGAACTATTATATGCAAGTTGGGCCGTGTGTAGGATCAAGTCCCAAATCCTAATATGCTCCTGGACCAAATATCGTAAGAGGTTACTTAAACTCCGATTGATGACTTTAGTTTGACCATCTATTTGAGGGTGGTATGCAGTGAAAAATTTTAATTTGGTACCGACTATGTGCCACAGGGTCCGTTAAAAATGGCTGGTGAAACGGACATCCTAATCAGAAACAATGGTCTTAGGTAAACCATACAGCTTGACAATCTCAGTGAAATAAAGGCGAGTGACTTGAGAAGTATCAGCAGTCTTACTATAAGGAATGAAGTGGGCCATTTTAGAAAAAACGATCCAGAACGATAAATATGGAATCGTGTTTCTGAGGGGTACGGGGAAGCCCTAACACAAAATTCATGCTAACATTCTGCCAGGGACCATTAGGTATAGGTGGAGGGGTATAAAGGCCAGTGTTTTGCTTTGGGTGTTTGGCAAGTTGGCATATTCGACAAGTACTGATGATTCTAGCCACGTCTTTTTTCAAACTAGGACAATAAAATTGTCGCTCAACCACCTCAATGGTCTTATCACGTCCCAAATGGCCAGATAAACCTCCAGCATTAACTTCCCACACTGTGAAATCTCGGACAGACGTTTTCGGGATGCAAAGTTTATTAACTTGGAATAAGTACCCATCCTGAAGATGAAATCCGTCCGTGGTGTCCAAGTGCCCACACTGTAAATTGAAGAAGATTTTGTTAAAATCAGGGTAGGACTCATATTCTTCTTTAAACTTTTCAAAGCCAACAATTTTAACTTGAATAGCAGAGAGGACGGTCAAACGACGGCTTAAGGCATCAGCCACTTGATTCTCAACGCCTTTCTTGTGCTTTAAGACAAAAGAATATGCTTGTAAATACTCGATTCACCGACCGTGCCTATAATTTAATTTCTTTTGAGAGTTGAGGAATCGAAGAGTTTCATGAAATGAATAGAGGACAAACTCTTGAGGGAGCAAGTAATAGCACCAGTAACGTAGAGCTTGTACGACGGCATACAACTCCTTATCATAAGTAGAATATCGTCGCTTGGCATCATTTAACTTTTCGCTAAAGTAGGCAATTAGGTGGCGTTCTTGACTAAGAACTCCTCCTATTTCTACACCTGGCGCATCACACTCTACTTCAAATACCTTGAAAAAATTAGGAAGTCGCATGACAGGAACTGTTGTCATCCTGTCTTTGATGAGTTTGAAAGCTTTGGCAGTATCAGAAGACCAAGTGAAGTCACTCTTCTTCATGCACTCAGTGAGGGGAGCCATGATTGTGCTAAAACCCTTGATGAATCGGTGATAGAATGTGGCTAAACCGTGAAAACTTCAAACTTCGTGGATGAATTTGGGTTCCGGCCAATTTATGATTGCCTGGATCTTTACAGGGTAGACAGAAACCCCGTCAGAAGAAACAATAAAGCCCAAGAAAGCGACTTTGTCTGAGAAGGAACATTTCTTAATGTTAACAGATAAGCTTTTTTTTCTCAGAGTAAGCCAAACTTGTGCGAGGTGTTCTACATGTTGCTCCTTGGTCTTACTGTAAATGAGGATATCATCAAAATAGACTACTAGGAACCGTCCCATAAAAGGTCATAAAGTTTGGGTCATGACTCTCATTAAAGTACTTGGTACGTTAGAGAGCCCAAAAGGTATGACCAACCATTCATAGAGGTCGTCCTTTTGTTTTAAAAGCTATTTTTTATTCATCCCTGGACGAATTCTGATTTGGTGGTAATCACTTTTTAAATCAACTTTGAAAAAGATTGTGACACCAACCATCATATCTAACATTTCATCAAGTCTAAGAATGGAAAAATGATATTTTACGGTGATTTTATTGATTGCTCTACTATCAATACACATTCTCCAAGACCAATCTTTCTTAGGTGTTAAGAGGGCAGGTACTGCACAAGGACTCATACTGTCTCGAATGAATCCCTTGCGAAGGAGTTCGTCTACTTGTCGATGGAGTTCAACATGTTCAATAGGATTCATTCTATAATGAGGGAGGTTTGGGAGTGACACATCTGGAGTAAAATCAATGGCATGTTGAATTTCGCATAAAGGTGGTAAGTGATTGGGTAGGTCATCAGGGAAAACATCTTAAAAGTTTTAGAAAATTTGACGTCCCTTATTAGAAATTGGTGTGGAAGAGTTCTGAAAGTTTTCAAGGATGATAACGGCGAACACAATTGACTCGCTGACAGCGGCCCGTTCAAATGCTGTAGGGCTAATAATATGTAATCCTTTGGCCACTATCACGGTCCGTTCTTTGTTGGGAGTCATCGGTTTTGGAGGTAGGGGATAGAGGTGAATCCTCTTCCCTTTGTAAACAAAAGAGCAAGAATTGGAACGGCCTTGGATTGTCACATCCAAGTCGTAGAGCCAAGGGCGCCCAAGAATGACATGACCCATGTCTATTGGGATAACATCACATCAAATATGATTTTTGTATTCTAAAAATTGAATCGGTACAAGATAACGTTCTTTAACGGATATAGAAGACATGTCAATCCAAGAAATGCTGTAAGAACTAGGGTGTGGGACCGCCTTTAATCCCAAACGAGAAATAGTGCTAGCAAAGACTGCATTGATGCAACTACCGCTATCCACGATTACCTTGCAAACTTTCTCGTTCACTTTGATATAAGTGTGAAAAATAGCATTACGACGCCAATTATTAGCTTCGTTGGATTGTGGCAATGTGCATTGCACAACGCCTAAAAATGGTGTATCGAGGGAGGAAGAACCAGAGTCTAAACGAGAGGAAGTAGGTCGAATGTAGCTCACAAATGTGTTGAGGTCATCATCATTCAAGTCATCAAACTCCTTTAATTTGGGTTCATAGACTTGTTCTTCAGGGAGTTCCTCAGATATTTCATTTTGTCTGTTAATGAATAAAGTTTTACTCGGACATTTGGAAGAAATATACCCAAAACCTTTACAGTTGAAACACTGTAATTAAGAATGTCTTTTTAGGGCTTCAACATCCTTTCCTCATGGTTCTTTTTGTAGGGGAAACGGTGGAGGGAAGGGTTCCTAAGACAGACTTGGAATTGATGGCAGGAGTGTGTGATGTAGATTGGTGATACGACATCCTGGTAACTAACTCAAAGTCGCGGATCAAATTATACGCATGGTCCAAAGTCGTAACTCCACGAAGGACAAGTTCTATCTTAAGATCTTCGTGTAACCCTTGTCGGAACCTACTCAACGTCATGGTTTCGTCCTTAATGATGTGACATCTTATTCGAAAATTATCAAATTGAGTCACATATTCAGTTACGGATCGATTACCTTGCAGCAGGAAATTCCACTGGTCGAGTAAGTGGCTATTGTAGGAGTCGGTTAAATACTTCTCGTGAAGGCGTCGCTTCATTTTAGCCCAACTTCGAACAGGGGCGGCTTGACGTCGAATCAGGAGGTCCTCCACACTTTTCCAATATAATTGGGCGTTGCCGGTCAACTTAAGGCTGGCAAATTGAACTCTCTTGTCTTCTGATACGTCATACCATTTAAAGAAACGATCCATGTTGTGAACCCATTGAGTGAAAACTCGAGGGTCCAAGCAGCCATCAAAAGTAGGGGCATCCAATTTGATATTTTTGAAAAGGTGGTCATCCGGATCCCGCTCTTGATCATAGTATCGAGGCCTGCGATCGTGTCTACTAGGGGTTTGTCTGTTTTGCCTTCGTCGGTGAGCTTTGTTGTGTGATGCATCAGAGTTTTCAGCATCTGATGAGTGAGGCCCTAGTTCTAAAGTGGCGACCCGATTTGCAAGATTCAAATTTGTCTGATTAGTGGTGGCCAAGTCAGCTTGAATGGCAATCATGTGATTTTGTAATTGCTGTTGACTGGAAGCTAATTGGGCTAATTGTTGACTCAATATTTCAAATTGGTTGGAGTCCATGCGTAGATCAAGAGTATTATGGTAAATAATTTGACCACTTTGTAAATGCATACAACACCAAACGGAATTAAGATCAATAAATAATTGAGACAATTTAATTTTTTTTTGGGAGATTTATATTGTTCCGATCAGGCAAACTAGTATTGTTAATCTATTAAAATTATAAAGTGATAATCAATTGCGAGAGGGTGTATCAAATGGTAGTGAGAGAGTGTGAACGATTTTTTTTTTAATAAAATGGCACACGTAGATAAAATTAAATACTATTAAAAATAAACAAAATATGCTACTCAAAAGAAGATGGAACAAACACACCTGGAGATGATGTGACCAGCTTGTTGAAATTGCCTTGGAGATGATTTGACCTACTTGTTTGAGATTGGACAGAAATCTGCGAAAATCTGTTATTGTTTGATTTTTTTGTCTTCTTGTTTTTTTTCTCTCTCTCTCTCCTTTTCTTTTCTCTCTCTCTCTCTCTCTCTTTATCTCTTTCTCTCTCTCTCTCGCGCTCTTTTTTTGGTTTCTTTGCTTTTCTTCTTGGTTGTGGCTCCTTCACCACAGACGTAAAGAGAGAGAGGGAAGCGGCTGCTCAGATCACATCCTCCCTTTCTAGCAGCCAAGGCAACGACGACGGTGAAGAAGGCGACGTTGAAGACAAAGACGAAGTGGATGGTGACGAAGCGAAGATAACGAAGTTGCAGACAGTGAATCGGCGGAACACGCTGCCGATTCGGAACTTCTCTCTTAACTCCTCTCACAATTTTTTTTCTTTTGAAACAAAAAGGTGGTAGCTAGGGTTTGGGGGGGCCTTTGGTGTAGGAGACCGTTTAGGGGTGATGTAGTTGATGGTGCAGTATCTTGGGCATTTGGGTGAACGGTCGTTTAGGGTTTGGGTGGAGAAGATAAACGTGATGGTTTGGATGGTTGTGTTGGGCTCGATTTGGCTGGGCGGTAACTGGCGACGTGGATGGCTTGTGGCGGCGATGCCAAC
>JAODPA010121584.1:0-46306 GCA_025585075.1 Nepenthes mirabilis | reverse complement strand
TATTATTTAAATATTAAACTTTTTCATCGTGAAAAGTCTCCAGGCTTTCCACGAGTTCCGTTCCAGTGGGTCCCCATGTAACGAACATCTTCAGAGTAATGTCGCCTTCTCCATGAATTTTTTCCCTTCCTCGGTTGGGATGCTAACCATCAGTCTCTTCGTTTTCCTTCCGATCTGTATTGTTGTTATTCATTTGTCTGTCATCAATCCCTCAATCGCAGTTTTTCCCAATTGGGTTGTTTCTGAGCCTGTCAAACTAGTGGAATACCGTTGGAATTGAGTGTGTCAACGGTCCTGACGCTTGAAATGTCTTCGTTTCTATGAAGCAACATGTCGAACGGATTGATGGTTTCTTTATGTGCATTGCCTTTTGCAATTGATATGAGAAATGAGAGTCCTACCCTACTTCAGAGATCGAAATGTCATGAACCCCGGTGCCTTTTCTTGGCATGCAAACTGGGAAAGCCTATGGGTTGTGTTGGCTTTAGGGATTCAGTGTCCGGAAACTTCAAATTTATAAAGCAAGACAATCATGGAAGGTCATTTGACAATTCTTGGAGGATTAAGAGTCTGAGGGCGAAAGGCGAGGATTCTACTGAAGATGCAGATGGCAGAGAATCAGAGGATACTCTCCGGGCCACAATTGAAAAGAGAAAGAAGGTTCTAGCTATGCAAAGGGAACAACTTCAGCAGGTATTCTTATATTGATGCAATTTATTGCCTGATGTACATATACCTGTTGGGTTTAGTCACTCCATTACGGGTGGCTCAACAAATGGATACGTCATGAGAAGATCGTATAGGGTTTGTGCGAAGTTCAGAGTACTACAAACTGGTTGCAGTAGATGACCAGAGAAAATTATTTGTCGGAGTAGGCAAATCTCGGAGAAGACTATTTGCCTGAGTGGCAAATCTTGGAGTGACCATTTGCTAGAGTGACAAATCTCGAAGTGGGCAAATGCCAGAGTAGCATTTGCCGCAGTAGAAATCCGGAGTGGATTTCACTTGGACGGACAGCGAGTTGTGACGACCAAAGTGACTAGTGACGACCAAAGTGACTAGTGACGACCGAGGACAATAGGTGATGGTCGAGGACAACTTGATTGGAAAGTTGGCAGCTGACTTTGTAAAGCAGTTGACTTTCTAGAGTTAGTAAGCTTTGTAGAGTAGGTAGCTGACATACAGGGTATATGCTGTCTGTGTAGAGCATGTTGACCTGCAGTGCATGAACCGTATGGAAAAGCGCGAGAACTGGTAAGTCGTAGAAAAAAACAAAGTTTGTGTGACAAATCATCTGCAAATCAGGTTAGGTGAGTAGATGGGGTTTGAAGCCAGGGTTTTTATAAGAGTGCACTAGGCGCTTTAGGCAAAGTGCAGTAGAAGCTATAGCGGCTGTGATAGCAGCCGTAAGTGCGGTGAGAACGGTAGCATAGCAAAGGTGGAACCCAGAAAGGGAGTGAAACGGAGCAAAGTGTGGAAGGGAGTTCTCGTCGTTCACTGTTTGCTGCCACATTTATAAAATCAGAGTGAGCAGAGTGCACCACCAGTGAGAAGAAGGAAAGAAGAAAAATAAAGAGATAAGATAGAAAGAAAGTTTTCTTACTTTGGAGATTATTTTTCTTATTTTGTCTCAGGTGTGTTGTTGGTATTCTGTCATGAAGGTTATTTGTAACTAATTTTACATAGTGGAAGCTTTTTCGGAATTTGTCTCGTAGTTTTTTCTTAATTAAGAAGGGTTTCCATGTTAAAAACGTTGAACATTCTTTGTTCTTTGTTTCTACTAAATTAGTGGTTGACGGTCAATAGGGGGTTTAAGTTTTCCGCTGCGTGGCTATCATGTTGTCTGCTCAGTTTTGACCGACTAGCTTTCCCTTACCCCAACAAGTGATATCAGAGCGACGTTATAAACCTTCCATTTGATGGCATCATTATCGTGGAATTTGCCATTTTATGTGGAGCGGAAAGGAACGTTAAAAGTACTTTGGAGAACAAAAGTGGAGCCAATAGGGCCAAGGGGGGAGCTAAGATGGCTAAGGTGGAGTGTAAAGGAGAATAATTTGACTGCGGAGAAGCAGCTGAAGGGGAGTTGGACTACTCCAGATTTAGTGGAGTGGAAAAAGGTATCATTCAGGCTTACGGAAGCCGGCGTTGGGATCTCAATTGAAGAAAAATTACTGAAAGGTAGGTGATGACAGTCGCTGGAAAAAGGCAAAGGTTCCCCCAACAAGGTTGTGAGGGAAAGTTTGTCGGGTTTGGTCACTTCCTTATGGGTGGCTCAATAAACGGACACATCATCAGAAGAACGTACGGGGCTTGTGCAAAGTTTGGAGTGCTGTAAATTGGCTACAACGGATGACCAAAGAAGATTATTTGCCAGAGTAGGCAAATCTCGGAGAAGATTATTTGCCAGAGAAGACCATTTGTCGGAGTAGACAAATCTCAGAGAAGACTATTTGCTGGAGTGGTAAATCTCAGAGTGGCCATTTGCCGGAGTGTCAATTGCCGAAGTGGCATTTGCCGCAGTGGAAATCCGGAGTGGATTTCCAGAGTGGAAATCCGAAGTGGATTTCACTTGGACTGTAGTAAGTTGTGACCACCAAAGAGATTAGTGACAATTGAGAACATTAAGCGATAACCGAGGATAGTTTGACTGGAAAGTTGGCAACTGACTTTGTAGAGCAGTTAAATTTTCAGAGTCGGTAAACTTTGCAGAGTAGGTAGTTGACATGTAGGGCATGTGCCGTTTGTGCAAAGTAGGTTGACCTGCAGAGGATGCACCGTATGGGGAAGTACGAGAACCGGTGAAGTTGCAGAAAAAGACAAAGTTTGTGTGACAAATCATTTGTAAAATCAGGCTAGGTGAGCATATGGGGTTTGGAGTTAGGGTCTTTATAAGAGCGTATCAGGCGCTTTAGGCAAAGTGCGGTAAAAGTTGTAGCGACCGCGAGTGCGGTGAGAGCGGCAGGATAGTAACAGTGGAACGCAGAAGGGGAGTGGAATAGAATAAAGTACGGAAGGGAGCTCTCGTCATTCACCATTTATTGCCACAATTGTAAAATCAAAGTGAGTAGAGTGCACCACCAGTGAGAGGAAGGAGAAAAGAAAAACAGAGAGATAAGAGGGAAGGAAAGTTTCCTTACTATGGATATTGTTTTCCTTGTTCTATCACGGGTGTGTTGTTGGTATTCTATCTCGGGGGTTATTTGTAACTGATTTTACATAGTGGAAGTTTTTTCGGAGTTCGTCCCATAGTTTTTCCCTTGGTTGAGAAGGATTTCCACGTTAAAAACGTTGTACATTTTTTGTTCTTTGTTCTTACTAAATTAGTGGCTGACGGTCAACGGATGGGTTCGGGTTTTCCGCTGCGTGGCTGTCATTTTGTCTGCTCAATTTTGATTATCGGCGTTCCCTCACCCCAACAATACTGACAGGAGATTCTATTCCTGGGTTACTTGTCTTTCATGCTTCCGTTTTTTGATTTGGAATTTAAGTGTTGAAGGTTTGCTTTATTTATCATGCCACAACAATTCCTCCTATTTTCTTTTTTCCTCTTCCTTTTCATTTTCCTTTGCACATAGTTATTGTCAAATGGAGGGGACATCGGCTGCCCCTATGGGAATTTTATTACCAATAGGAAGTTTGGTGTTATCTAGATGAGGGGAAAATTTGTTGGAGAAAAGTAACGCCAATAAGACAGGGGAATCGAGAGGAAAGAGCAACGATGCACAGTCACACACACAATAAAGAGGAAGAGAATCAAGACACAGTATTTTACGTGGAAACCCTTTTCTGAATAAGAGGGAGAAAACTATGGGACATTTACTCCACAAAAATTTCACTACGTAAATTTGGTTACAAAATCCTTTGGTTACAAAAACTCTCAGAAAACAGAGTACAAGAGTAAAAAATGGCGATTCATTGTTTTTCTCTACTTCTACACCTTCCTTTCAAGTGGCAGCAGTATACATACGTACACAGATGAATCTACTTGTTCGGCGGTGCATGCTTTGCCAGTTTGGATGCGTGCCTTGCAAGACTGCCACCTACTCTGTAAAGCCGCCTTCCTCCCCTTTGCAATTAACCTGCTTTAGAAAGTCAGCTGCCAACTCTAAAAAGTTAACTACCCGCACTGCAAAGTTAGTTACAAATTCTGAAAAGTCAACTATTTGCTTTGCAAAGTCAGCTACCAACTGTCAATGGCAACTTTCTAGACAAGCTGCCCTGGGCTAATTGCCCCCTTCGGTAATTCCACTCCGGAAATTCTCTTCACTCCGGCTAAATGTCACTCCGGCTAATTGTCTGTCATCAGGTCAAGCATGCACGGCGAAAACAACAATACTTCCCCTAATATTGCACCCATGCATATTTGGCCAAACCTGTTAGTCTGCTAATCGGATATGAGTTCCCATGAGAGTGGCCTATATCCCAACAAATTTGAGTCTGTGGAGGTTGACATTTTTAAATTTACTAGGAATACTTTCTTTCGACAAAGCTGAGATGTCAAGTATTGTATTTTGTTAACAACATCAATTTGCCTCTTATGACTTCTGATTAATGTGCCAGTGCATACGACGGTCCCATATCGTAGTGGTTTTGGGAGAACCAGATGCACACATTCTTAGCACTATATTGCATAGATGATGCTTATGCTGTTTGAACACATGACTTCAGTGTTACAATGGAGGAACATTATGGTTACTCTATGGTGGGGGAGAAAAGGACTCTTCTACCAAATTTGCTTTTTGTATTGAAAATTCAATATTATTCATGTGGGGGTAATGTCGTATTCTCTGCCCCATAAAACTGTTGAATTTATTTTTCTAATTCTTATATGAGGACATCAAGAATGGACAGTTAGGACAGGAAGCACAGTTGTATGATTAAAGGAATGTCTAAGAGTTTGTTTCTTCTAGCTTAAAACCTAAGCGGGTTGTGGTCTGAGAGTCAGATTAGTAACCTGTAGCTGAATATTTTTTGAGCAAATATTTCATAAACTACCATCATTATGTAAGTATGAAGAAATTTCTCAATATGTGAATTAGCAGATTCGTGGTCTGCAAAAGATAGAAACAGAAGGAAAAAGGAAAGAATGCTCAAACCACAGGTAGAGCTGTGAATGCAGTGAAGAGATGAGAAAAGAAATGAATCAACATTATTCTCATTCCATGCATTAGCTCTATCAGAAGCTGTACATATATAGCAAGGTGAAGAATCTCTTCTAACAAATTCATACTAGCAGTTCTAACAGAAAGAACAAAGGAATATCTGTAACTAACTAATGTTTTTACATTCCTCCTCAAGATGGTAGGTGCAAATTTTGCACACCCATC
Source organism: Nepenthes mirabilis (assembly GCA_025585075.1). NCBI lineage: Eukaryota > Viridiplantae > Streptophyta > Magnoliopsida > Caryophyllales > Nepenthaceae > Nepenthes > Nepenthes mirabilis. Next base: position 40,976 of record JAODPA010121584.1, on the reverse strand, counting down.
TTGCCAAGTTAGAGAAGAAATCTGCTAGTGGCAAGCAGCTTGGTCATCATGTCAAAGAGTTGATGTGCTGTGGGAACATGGAGAGTGCAGACGATTCTTCGCTGAAGCTTTTCCGAGAAAATATGACAGTCAATTTCAATGTACTTTGTTCGTTCGTGAAAAACTAGGTTAGTGGCAATACATAAAGTCATTTGACTATCACATAACTGTGGAACTAGCTGTGTATTGATGATAGTGAGATCCTCTAAGATTAAGGTCAACTAGGTTATTTCCCAACATGCTAAGGTCATGGATGTTGGGAATTCAGCCCGGAAACACACCACCGGCATAGCGGAACAAACTCAAATCTCCCCCGTCGGTCGCCAGCCACCAAAATTGTGAGTACAAGGAACATATCAATGTACAACAATTTTTAACGTGGAAAACCCTTTTTAACTAAAGAAAAAAAACAATGGGACAAGCTCCAAAAAACTCAATTATGTAAAATCAGTTATACAAACCCCTGAAACAAAGTACCAACAACCAACCAACCTAAGACAGTGTAAAATTCTCCTTACTTTTCTCTCTTTTTTTACCCTAGAAGTGCTCTTTGCTCTCTGATTTTACAAGTGTTTTTCACCATCTTTCATTTGTCTTCAACCCTAAAGTGCTTCACGCGCTTTATAATGACGTTTGGCCCGAAGCGGATTCTCCGCACTCCTAAAAATGCATTTCCTGCATTTTACAATGCTAAAAACGCATTTTCCACGTTTTACAATATGGGCCACTTGGACCGGCAGCCGGGCCATCCTTCAGCATAAGCAATCTAATCATCCCTCTGACTCAATAGTCCGGTTGACTTTCTGACACAGCAATCCGGTCGGCTTTCTGAATCAATAGTTCAGTCATCTATGCAGTTCGATGTTCAACCGCCCTTCAGCCTCTCTGCCCATTCTCCTTTTGGACTTGGGTCCACCTGGTCACCACTCGGCCTCGGCTCAGAATGGTCGCCCCTTTGCCCCAGATCCGATCTGGTCCTTGCACGAACCTACGCGATCTTCCAATGACCTTCCGTTTATTAGGACACCCACGAGGGAGTGACTAGAAACCCAATAATGGAATGGTATTCTACTTCAGCCGATGATCTAAAGGTGGTTTGTTGCTTCTTGGATTTCCAAGAGATGAGGGAATTCCCAATAAATACTGAGAAACCAGTGATGAATTGGCGTTTGTTTGAACATAATGCCCAATGTACATCATGAAAGGCCTTAGGATGAAGCTGAGATGAGGAAAGGGAGAAGAGACCCTGTCCAGGAGTATCCTTGATGTATTGGAGGATGTGATGAGCAGCATAAAGGTGTGGCTGCTGAGGAGTGCCCATGAACTCACTCAATCAGTTCACCGAGTATACCAAGTCAGGTCTTGTAATGGCAAGTACAACAGCCTCCTGATTAGTCTTCTATACTCATCAGGATTGGCCACTAGTTTTCCTTCAAGTCTGCTAAGATTCAGATGTTGTATCGTGGGTGTTTTGGCAGGTCTGCATCCAAGGTACTCAGCATCCTCAAGTATCCTAAGTGCATATTTTCTTTGGCAAATGGAAATTCTTCTTGAAGATTTGGTAATCTCTAGGCCGAGGAAGTTTTTCAGATTTCCTAAGTCCTTGAGTTTGAATTTACTGTCCAAAACATCAGTAAAATAGTTAATAAAGGAGATATCATTTCCTGCCAATATTATGTCATCCACGTAAACCAATAAGGCCGTGTATGAGTTTTCTATTTTCCTTGTAAATAAGGAATTGTCGGTCTTCCATTGTATGAATCCTTGTTTTAAAATGAAGGATGATAGCTTGGCAAACCATTGTCTGGAGGCCTGCTTGAGGCCATAAAGAGACTTGTTCAACTTGCATACAAGCATCTTGCCTTTCTGCTCATGTTTGGGAAGTTCATATCCTTGGGGCAGATTCATATAAACATCTTCATATAAGTACCCATGCAAAAATGCATTATTAACATCAAGTTGATTTAGGTGCCAATGGTTGATGAAGGCAATGGCAAGCAAAGTTTTCACAGTGACAAGTTTTGCTACTGGAGGGAAAGCATCATGGTGATCAATGCCTGCTTGTTGTGAAACTTTTAGCTACTAATCAAGCCTTGAACCTTTCTACTGTGCTATCAGATTTCAGCTTTCCTTTGAAGACCCATTTTGTTGGTGACTGCAGTTTTTCCTTTGGGCAAGGGAGTGGCAGTCCAAGTGTTGTTAGAGACTAGGGCATTCAGCTTTGTCTGGATAGCCTCACACCACTCTGGGTGTTGAACAGCTTCATGATAGGTCATTGGCTCAGTTTGGGAGGAGAGTGAGAGAAGAGGGGGCTTATGTGATGGAAAAAATTTCTCATAGCTAAGAAAAGAGGACAAATTATAAGGATTATCTGGGTATTCTTCCATAACTGTCATGTCAAATTGTGACGGGGAATCACCAATGCTTAAATTGCAGTGGAAATCATTGAGCTTCGTGGGAGCTCTTTTTGATATGGAGGATTTTCTGATCAAGTCCTTAGAAGAAGGCACGTCAAGAGGCATAGTGGAATGCTGTGAGTCAGGTGGTACATTATCTACTGAGATGTCAGGATGAGAGGTATGGCTGGATTTAATGTCTGGTGTGGAAACATTGGGGAGACTATCCGGCAAGGGATTTGGAATGACTCTAGAGCTCTGATGTGAATCAGTGGGTAAACAAGCATGTTGGAAAGGGAATATGGATGCATGAATATAACATCTCTGGACTTGAACACATTATGTGTTTGAAGATCATAGAGCTTGTATCCCTTAGTCCTATACCTCATGTTTGGTTAGAGAGAATAAAGTAGGAATAAAATTTCTATTCCCTGGGAATAGAAATTCCTCCGTTTAGTTACAAATTTAATCGGGAATAAATATTTCGTGGGAATTGTTATTCCCATCATTTATATTAAAATTGTTATTCCTACAAATNGAGAGTGGCTGGCGATCAATTGATGGGCTGTGAGCCAGAATAGAATAGGCCCATCACTGTAGCAAAGCCTCTAAAGGCCCAATCAGGCTGGGCAAGGGCGGTCAACATTGCGTTGACCATCCTCGAGTGAGTTGGCCGCCAGGACGGTCAACGCCAACGTTGACCGCTCTGGGCTTTTCAATTCCTGGGCTCGTTTTCCCACTGGGCCGTCAAAGAATGTTGACCGGACTTCTTGGGCTTCCGTTGACCTTTCTTTGGGCCAGCCCATTATTGGTGTACCCATCATTATTATTATTATTACTATTCTTACCTTATTCCTTATACTATTCAACAAACCAAATAATGGAATACTAATTCCCACCTTATTCTATTCCAACAACTAAATATGAAAATAACAATTCAAACTCTATTCCCATCCTATTCTATTCCCTGAAATAATTATTCTATTTTCACATTATTCCAATCCAGCAACCAAATGGATATTTAAGAAATATACTCTATATGGCTCTTGGATCAAATTTTGTACAATTTCTTTTGAGTGTGGAGCCTAGTGAAGACACTTGAAGACTCTTAAGTGTGAATATGATGGTGGGACAAAGTGAAGGACTTCATAAGGTGATTTATTCGAGAGATTGGGGCTAGGAATCCACTTGATGATGGAGGTCATTGTGAGGACAATCACTCCATAAGGTGATGTATTCGAGAGATTGGGGCTAGGAATCCACTTGATGATGGAGGTCACTATGAGGATGCAATCACTCCAAAATTTAAGGGGAATTTTGGACTGGAACCTTAGTAATCTGGCCACATTAAGGATGTTTTGGTGCTTGTGTTCAACAGCTTCATTTGTTATGAGTGTCCACACAAGTGAGTTGGTGGATTATTCCTTTTGCTGCAAAGAATTCTTCGAGACCAAATTCAAAAATGTTATCTGATCTCAACCACTTGACCTTGGTGTTAAACTGATTTTCTACCCAGGCACAAAAGGACTGAATCATGGTTCTGGTTTGAGATTTAGAGTGCATCAAGTATACTCAAACAGCCTTGCTGATTTCATCAACAATAGTGAGAAAGTAGTTGTAGCCATCTCTGGAAACTTAAGAGGAGTGGACCCAAATATCACAATGTAAAAGATTGAAAGATCAAATATGGATGCTGGGATGCTGCTACTAGCTGAAAATGACAAATGAAGTTGTTTTGTCAAATGGAAAATTGCTCATTTCTATTGTGTAAGATCAGCTGAATACTCGGTACAAGTTTGTGCAACATGGTGAGATGAGAGTCAGACAAATGGCATAGCCTGCAGTGCCATGTATCAACAACTTCATGTACAAAAGTAGAACTATTCGGAAAAGAAAAAAAGATTTGTCAACAACTGGTGGAGCAGAAATTTGATTTTCCTCTGATTTTGTCTCCGGGTTGCTGAAGGTGATAAAGGCCATCCTTAAGCATCTCTACTCCAATCATCCTCCATATATGTGACTCCTGAATAAGGCATATGTTAGGCAAAAAAATCTGACAGCAGTTCTGTGAGGAAATTAATTTGCTAATGGAGATCAAGTTGACCTTAAACAAAGGAACACATAGGACATTAATTAGAGTAAATTTATAAGATAGCCCGGCATTGCCTGGGTGTGTAACTGGAACAATCATTCCATTAGGTAGGCTGTCAAAGTTATTGGCACAAGTAGAGATAGTGGTAAGTGGGAATTGGAACAAACCATGTGATCAGCGGTTGCAATCTCAATGATCTAGGAGTTGGGGTGTCCGTACTGGCCAGAGAAATTAGAAAAACACATGGATATATCTGAGAAATTATATTTTGAAGGGTGATCTGTCAAAAGATTGGATGGTGGTTGGAGAGTAGTGGACTAATTCACAGAGGCATTAGCAGTGACATGCTAATTTTTAAGTTGAGGTTTGAGCAGCGCAAGGATTTGCTGGTACTGTTCTAATGAAAGACTTGGCTGGCATTTGCCCATCTTCCTCCATTTCTCTGAAAACCAGGTGGAACCATGTAACTTGTAACTTTTGCTCTGGTGTGGCCTGAGATACCACAATGACCGTAGATGGGTCTATATTTTCTGCTGTTGCTGCTGTTTTACTTTTCACCACCCTTGTTTACAGAAAATTGTATGTGAGGAAATTGATGGAAAGTCTTGCAGGCATGTTCTGCCACCTTAAAGTTCTGCTGAGAGACAGAAACCATTTCTCTGTCTTTCATCTTGCAACAGTAGGGAAAGAACTTGTTTACTGGAGGAATTGGGTCCATCATCAGAATATGGGCCCTGATGTTTGAGTATGTATCATCCAGCCCCAATAGGAATTGCAAAACACAGCATGAGACTGGTACTGATGTTCCTGATGAACTGTTAGAACAAATTGGCTAGGGTTTACAATTGGCAAGTGCTTCCCACAGTGCCTTGTGTTTAGGGTAGTAGGTACTCACCGATCCATGATTTTGTGAAACAGAGGCAATAGCCTTTTAGAGCTGGTCGATTGTAGGTCATCTCCATGGCTAAATCTCTTTAAGATCTGTCCATATGGCAAAAGCTGAATCCATATAGATATGTTTTGAGCAATTATCTCTTGACAATGAATTCATGATCTAAAATGAGAATATGCCATTACATCTTCTCCAAGTTCTAAGCAATAGGCCAGCCTGATCATTCAGTTATCTGATATTACTATCCACGAAGCCAACCTCATTTTTGGCACTTAAGGCCATAATCATGGATCTGCTCCATGAGAGATAGTTGTGATTCATCAAAACAGAGGAGACCAATTCAATTCGTGGGTTATTTAACTACTATCCCCATCACCCTCCTTGAATCGATTCCACTCAAACAACTCCTTCAACTTCAACAATTCATCATGCTTTGAATTTTTGAAGTTGGAGAAAGAGTTATTTAACTGGAATCAGATCGAGGAGGGTGATGAGTAATTTTAGTGGCCATGGCAGGGAACACCTTAGTATATCTCTGATATCATGAAGAAATTCCTAAATCTGTGAATCAGCAGATTCGTGGTCTGCAAAAATAGAAACAAAAGAAAAAGGTCCACAGGAAGAGCTGTGAACCCAGTGAAAAGATGAGAAAAAAATGAATCAACATCATTCTTATTCCATCCATTAGTTCTATCTGAAAGTTGTACATATATAACAAAGGTGTAGAATCTCTTCTTAAGAAACTAATCTTAACAGTTCTAGCAGAAAGATTAAAGGAACATCTATAACTAACTAATATTTTTACTAACTCAGCTGAACGGAAAGTATTGGATCAGTCAGGATTCAGGGTTTCAGATACCTGTGGTGTATAACATTAACAAATTACCATCTGGTGTATAATATTAAACCCTTCCTCTTTAAAATGGCATGTATTTACACCAGTTGATAATAGTCATCTCTTTAGTAAATTAGTGCGGTCTATGTGTAGTGACTTGAATTATGAAATCATAAATGAGCAAAATATACTTCCAGCAAGACAAATTTTCTCCTTTGAGAGGCAAACAAAATTGACGGGTGGAGGGAGAACAAAACTTATGACCTCTCCTTTATAATTGACCTATAAACAATTACCATCCTTGTACAGCTCCATGGAGCATGTCAGAGTTTCATGCGCTCACATTTGTGGTTATGAGTCCAGATGCCTGGCATTACAGAGGAGCTGTGGTTCCTTTCTAAGTTTACCAAATGAAAAAAAATAAAACAGTGGGAGGGATCATTTTTAAACTTCTTGAATGAATTGGATGAAATAAAAAATGAAGTGGGTAGCCTCAGTGATCATGGAAATTTTCTTTCCTACTCTTTGTTCCTATATTTGTATATTATTTCTGTGAAAGGAAGGGGTTTATGATGTTGAAGTTGTTTGTAGGGGGCATATTTATGTTTCAGAAGATGTTCTTGTCATTAGGATTCGGAAAGTATTGAATGAAGCTCTAGGCCTCGTTTGGTTAAAGTTTAGTTTGAGTTTGCACAATTCCTAGGAAGACACTTCCCAGGAATGCCCTTTGTCAAATGTAGCTACTGGGAAGCCTGATTGTAGGTCCTTGCTTCAAAAGCCTACTTCCTGAAAAGAATGATGCAGCAGTAAGTCCATGATATAATATTAGCATTGAAAGTAGCAAAATAAGGGTAGTAAGGTCAATTTATTTTTTCAACTTTGTTGGTTAATTTACTCAGCACTCCTAAATAAATAGCTTCCTCTATTAAAAGTATACCTATCATAAGTAATTTAGCTGCCCTTTGACTTATTTTTTTCTTGATGCAAACAAAACACAAGCCAAATCTCCTATTTCTTGGGAAGTTGAACTTCCTAAGCTAACTTACCATGGACCAAACAAAACCTTAAGCAGGTAAAGATGTCGTTGACTTGAGGATATTGTGTCCATTTTGTTTCACCATATATCAGCCACCAAGAGATAATAAGAGTGAAAGTAAAGGAAAGCTGCCAAACTCAAGGTCCTCTATTAATGATTTAAAAAGTTATTGTGTCAGTTTTTGATTCTATATCATGAATTAATAGTTAACCATCTCTAATTTAATGCTTATAATTACACAACAGGGATCTAAACTTAATGGTTGGTGGTTATCCTGGGTCTGGAGCCATGTAAGATGAGCATATATTGAGTGATCTGATTTTTGTCAACCAAAAATGCAACTCTTCATTAATTGGTCAACAGCCTCTATAATATTGCAACACTATGTTACACCTCTTTGCACTGTTGACAAAGTGAGGTGCTAGGCATTCCCTTTGTCAGCCAATGAAGATAAATAACTCAAAACATATTTCTATGGGATCTTGTAATTTAATATTTTCTCCATCATATATTACCATTTTAAAGAAAGCTTGTGCATTTTCAATTTCCTGTCCTCTCTCCTTTGCTTCCCTCCCCCACATTTTTTTTTATTGTAACTTACAAACACTTTGATGTAGGAAAGGGAAGAAGAAGAGAAAGAGGGAATGGGGGAAGCATGTAAGAAAATAGAGAAAAGGGGAACACAAATATTCCAGGGGAAAAGTAGGAGAAACACAATCTCTCAATAATAATTCTATTTATCATAATTTTCTAATTAATGACGACTTAAGATAAGAAAATAATAGATATAATTTTATGTAAGTCTGCTGGAAACTACCAAAACTATGAAATTTTGGGAATCCCCAATATTTGACAAAACATAGAAACAATTAAATTCAAATGAACTGGCAAATCAAATCCTAATACATAAATCTCCAAGATTTTGGCATCAACTCTCCTGGGGTGGTATAAACTCAATCCGGTTAAGCAAGAATCCTAAAGTCCCTCTCATTATGTCCAACCATAAGATTTGACAATTGTAGATGTGTAATTGGTGGCTAGAAACTGATAGCTCCACCACACTTGCATTCCTTTTCTTTAATACATATTCTCATCCATTTAAAAGAAAACATCTGCGTAGCACAATCGGATTGGGAGGGGGTGTTTTGCGGGTCAATCTGTTGGCTAAATGCACGGTGACAGATCACCACATTTTCTTTGTGTTATTTCTTACCAAGGGACATGTTTTGTGTGCGTGTGTGTGACACAGAGGGAGAGAGAGAGCATTATAAGAGGGAACTAGTTTTGAGACTTGTTTATGGGCATGTGAGGAATGGATGTGTATTTTTGTGCTTGCTTTTTTATTTTCTTTCTCTGTTCAAGTAGTTTGGGAATCCAGCGGTTAACCTTCTAATTTTTCTCTTTGAATTTTATGGGCTTTTTTTTGTCGGAAACTGATATACAATTAGGGAGTTTCCAATACACAACTGGTGGAAAATATAATGCTCGTTGAAAGAAAACTTCTTACTGCCATACAGATGAAATTGCTTTTATTTTCACATTCTCTCTCCCTTTCCTCCATTGAAATGAAATATTTTTTGTGTTTTTTTATGAATTTGGATTAGTGGTAAAATTTGTTTCAGCACGTAAATATTTAATGAGGACCTTTTGCAGATTGCTGAAAGAAAGAATCTGGTTTCCTGTATTGACAGTAGAACCATTAACCTCATGGATGATGAAGTTTCTTCTGTAGAGGGTGAAAACTCTACTTCTAATCTCAGTTGCTCAAATAATGAAGAAGTTATTCCTAGAGATTATGCAAGTGGCACTCTTTCCAGCAGAAATGTCCATTCTGTTCCAAGCAAGGCACGAGATAATTCAACCTCTGCATCTAGTGTTGGTTCAGGTGAAATGGAAAGGAAACTTGTAAAAGGCTCATCACCTACAAAACTTTCCTTGTTCATGGATCCCCCCAAGCATATTGAAAAGATTACTAAGGTACCAGAAAGCCTTCCCTCCCTTTTGCATGGAAATTTAGCCAAGGGAAAAAGGGAGCCTATAGAAAGCTCATTATATGAAGAGATTTGTTTGGACGCGAAGTCAGCAGAAAAAACTGAAGAGATAACTATTCTATCAGATTTCCTGTCAACATTATCTGAATCTTCCATCCTTGAAGATGAGAAGGATCAAGAGTTGGAAGAATCAATCAAAAAGGATATGAAGTCAGCAGAAAAAACTGAAGAGATAACTTATTTATCAGATTTCTTGTCAACATTATCTGAATCTTCCATCCTTAAAGATGAGAAAGATCACGAGTTGGAAGAATCAATAAGAAAGGATATGAAGTCAGTAGGAAAAACTGAAGATATCACTATTCTATTAGATTTCTTGCCAACAACATCTTCATCTTCCAGCCTAGAAGATCAGAAGGATCAAAAGTTGGAAGAATCAATCAGAAAAGATATGACATCAGCAGAAAAAACTGAAGAGATAACTATTCTACCAAATTTCCTGTTAACAACATCTGAATCTTCTAGCCTTGAAGATGAGAAGGATCAAGAGTTGGAAGAATCAATTAGAAAGGATGAAACTGATAACACAGAAGAACCTGCAAATGATGACCTGAAGCCTCCTCCTCTAGCTGGGGCTAATGTGATGAATGTCGTATTGGTTGCAGCAGAATGTGCTCCTTGGTCAAAAACAGGTATTTTTCTGTTAGCCCTGTTTCAATATAAACAAGATTATTGACAGTAGATGATGTTCTGCATGTCCCTTTTGCTTGGTTTGTCTTTGGGATGGATGTCTGATTGGACAAGGGCACCGTTTTAATGGAGACCCCATAGGAATAGTTTGTTTCCATCACAATTGATGTCTCCTGTTTTGACTATGCTTTAGTTTCCTTGTCATTTCTAAAGCACCAAAAAAAGATATATAATGCGGATATCATTGATGAAAAGATTTGATTTTATTTTCAAATTAGATTTAATTTTCAAATTAACAAAGTTTGCTTTTATTTAATTAGGAAAGATTTTATTTGATTTGATTTTATTTTTTATTTTTGAAAGTTATATCATATTTAGTTAGGAAATTATAATTGTTTTCAAATTATCTTACGATTAGGGTTTTTCTATATAATAATCCTAACTCTATTANAGAATTAGGATTTTTCTATATAAGGGTCAATCAATATTGATGAGTTGAATAAAATTTAAGTGATTGTAATTTCCTTCCCTCTAACTTGATCTCTACTTCTCTCTCTCCCTTGGCCGCTCATTCTTTTTCCCTAGTTCTTCTCCTATTACTTCCCCTCCTCTCAGTTTCTTCTCCTTTCCTTTCCCTACTTCCCCTTCCCTGCATCAATATATCTTTTGGGATTTTTTGTTTTTATATCAGGAAGTCGATATTTGTCTAGTTATTGTGACTATTTCCTTTTCTCCCCTCAAAAAGCAAATATTTGAGATCAACATAATGTTGAAGTCATTGATGTCAAATGCTTAGACAGTGTTTCAGTTTGGGTGGTTGACTTATGCTATCTATACCAAGGCTATTTGCTTGGTACTTATGACCATCATTTACACGAGAAAGAAAATGGCGATGGTGGTACCCTGTGTTTCATTGAGATCTACAACAATTTTTGCCTGCTGATGGAAAAATAAAGAATGAGAGGGAAAATGTTGGCAGTTCAGATTGTTTGGTCCAGAAAATGGATGCTTATGTGTATGGGAAAAAACACATCCACAGGTTTTTGATTAATGCAAAGTTTAGCCATTCTACTAACCAACTTTTCAGTTGTTAATGTACCATGACTTATATAGCTTTGCAGAAGTTTTGTCTATCTAGTTTCTATTTCACAGAATGATTTTAAAGAACTGTCTTAGGTGGACTTGGTGATGTTGCTGGGGCTTTGCCAAAGGCTTTGGCTATGCGGGGACATAGAATAATGGTAAGTTGAATGGTTTTCTTACAATGATTTACTCTCTTTCTCCCAAGATAAAGCACAGCTTTTCATATTAAAAAAGTTAAATACCAAACTTTTATCCCAGGAATTTAATGATTACTGACTGACTTGGATATTATTCTTTTATTCTCATTCCTTCCAGAAATATACCTATGGTTTTTAAATTTGTAAGTTGCAAACTATGGCATTTTGTCTTTCTTTTTTAAACAATGGTCCTTTTGGACTATGGGAAATGAAGGAAAATAAAATAGCTAAAGCAAATTCTTAACTGGCTTTTGAACAGTCTTCCCGTCCTATTTTTACCATATTAGACTTGGCATTTCCAAAGTTCAGAATGACAGCTAAAAGATATCATGTTCATATATTTTTATCAAAATGCTATGTGACCGAAGATTGGTGAAATAAGCATATTTATTTGTGCTTTTTATGCCTCTTTGCACGTGTTTGTGTCATTTAGTGACTGTTTTTAGGCCATGTAAAATCAATGTCATATTCTTATGTTGGTTGAAATGGAATTGTTTCCCTGTTTGGGGCATTTTTTAGGTTGTGGCACCTCGATATGGTCATTATTCTGAACCTCAAGATACAGGGGTTTTAAAAAGATACCGGGTGGATGGCCAGGTAAATGAATGTGATTGGATATGTTTAACTCATTACCCTGCTAGTAGAGGATGAGAAACTGGTAACAATGTTCAACTTTGCAGGATATAGAAGTATGCTACTTCCAAGCCTACATTGATGGAGTGGACTTTGTATTTATTGAAAGTTCTTTATTCCGTGGTATCAACAACAATATATATGGAGGCAGTCGGCAGGTAAATACATGCATTCTCTTGTTATTTTCTTAATCGATCTCGAAATTTATAATGTTTGGTGGAGGATGGTTGTCTTGAGATTATGCCCCCTGCACAAGTTTTACTGTGGTCCTCCATTGTAGATTTATCACATGATTTTATTTCAACCCAATAAGTATTCTTAATTCATAGAACCAGCATATACTTTGTGCCACTGTTTGATCCCATATTTTCTAGATGTGATGGGATCCAAAAAAAATTTGAGCTGTCAAAGGGCATTGCCTGGAAGCATGTAAACCCTCCCCTGTGTACACAGCTTGGGTTTGAGTCCTGTTCTTAAGCACCAAAAAAAAAACTGTTGAGGCTTCTATTGGTGAACTACTATTTGATGCCCATCACTTTAGTTTTACCAGGGCAATCTTGTCTTTCATAATCTTTGCCCTTTTACATTCATGGTTCTTTCTGCAGGATATCTTGAAACGTATGGTTTTGTTCTGCAAGGCTGCTGTTGAGGTATAATTCATGAATCATGTTTTCTTATGGAAATTATCTTTAATTTTTCTGTCTTCCTTTTGTTTCTTGTTCTCCAAAAAAGAATCCTTGTATTTAATACATACCTAAGGGTATTGCCTGACAGTGCCCAGAGCAACCAAACTGAGATTAAAATTTCCATAATTTTGAGCATTGACTGCCACTCAATTGATCTTGTAAAGAAACCATTAGAAGATATATAAACATATTCCCTTAACCTCGTAGCTCTAGCCAAATTGCAATTTGATGTAACATCCAGTACAGGATATTCTGTATTGGTAGGGAGGATTGATTTATGCAATTTTCCCTTTGTGGAGAATATATTTCTTTGTTTCAAACCGATGACCTCTCGATCAAATTCTACTGTTCCAATGCCCTAAAAACTGCTATATACTCAATTATCTTACTTGCAGTTATTAGTCTACTGGCTAACAAAATCACCCATGGATGGTGTCAAGAAACAGGTTTCGGATCATCCATTTATTAATTGAAATGGGAGTTTTTAACACAAGTTGAGGGAAACTCAATCATATGGAACTGTTCTTGTGGATGATAATTGGCTATCTGATATTTCATTGCATAAAGAAAAGAGGATACAACATTAAATGGCTTATGTAGTCGTGCCACAATCAGATGACAGATGTAACATCCTCTTATCCTCAATTAACTACTATTACAGCTAATCAAGAAGATACAAGAACACATCAAACAGATTGCACTTCAGTAACATTTCACACCTCAGCAATTCTGGCTATAAAAGTACTTAAGTTACTCTATCTTGTTCTATCGGGCCTGGTTACTGTTCCATTGCCTTTGGTTCATTCTAATGCTTCTTTATCCTTTGATCTTCATGTAACATCTCAGCAACAACCTTTTCTATACTGCATGCAGCTTCATCTCCATTATAGTACTGGAATCTCAGAATCAATGCCTCACTTCCTCATTGGTGGGGGAATGAGTTGGGCGATGCCATTATAATGGTCATTATTGGCAATTAATGTGGTAAGGGTCAATATTGACAATCCTTAAATATGAATATTTATGCAGTGAATATGAACAACCAAACAAGTGTGATGTCAAGCACTTGAAGCAATAATATTGAGATCAGGAGTAGACAGATCAGATAACATTAACTACAAAGTAGATCAAACGAACTTCTGTTGCCCAACTATCATGGTTCCATTCTCAGTTAAAAAAAAAAGGCTCTTGATCTCGAAAGAAAAGTCACAATCATCCTACGTCCACTAATCATCTACAATAATAACTCCTGGGCAAGAGCTCAACCTAATAATCCTGGCTTACTAGCTTCAACCTGTACATGCATTGAAGTTTTGATTCACAAATGTTCATACACCAAAAGTGATTGAATCAACTCAGCACTTGCTACAATTGAAAATATGTCGTGTTTAAGAAATGAAATACAGCACAGTTCACTGAATGAATAAATACATAAATGAAGTTCCTTGATTATTGATTGTGTTGGAGATTTATATTGATGGTGAAAAGCAATCAAATCTTTAATTCAGTTAAAAATGCATATTTAAGCCCACATCAAATAGGTGACACTAGCGACATTGGTGAAACTTCTGCATATATTTTTTTATGAATATATATGTATAATTCGATTTCAAATGATAATTTCAAACCATTGTCTGATGACAAATATAGTTATTGAACGTGAACTGTCTGACTGGATATCCCTACAAACTACACTTCTGGCTATGTGTGCTGGATGTCTGTGTAAGAACAACCAAATACATTCAGGCTCTATTTGGACTCTGGAAACTTTTTAGGGAAAATAAAAATTTGATGTTAAATGAGACCAAAATGCAACGATTTTAAACAAGCTTTCAATTATTTTATGTCAGCCAACAAATATTCATAGATATAAACAGATGGTTGATCCTCCAATACTTTCTCCTTAAGAGACTTAGATGGTGTCACTTTTTTTTGGCTTAGTAAACCAATAGATGGTTTTCACTTGATCTTAACTGGCCATCCGTCAATGGAATGGGTCTCTTCATCACCTAATGAGCATTGTTTTGCTTCAAGTCAGATAACGGTAGAAATAATATATCCAATTGGAGCTGTATGAACCAGACCTCTGATGAAGGGATGGAACTTTGAAGTCCATTACTCTCGTTCAAGAAACTTCCATTTTACCTCAATCAACAACCAATTTACCTTTCATCTTTAATCAGGATACTTTTAAGGCCAACATTGGTAATTTGACCTTTTTAGCCTTTACTGTAAGCCTTCCCTCAGTGAAGAAATGTTGTTGAACAGAAGATTTTCTTTGTTGAATCCAAGAAGCCACAAAAAGGTAATGATTGGTGATTGCCACCTCCATGGCTGCCTTACTACCAACATCCAATTACCACTGGTTGTTGATGAACAATGCTGAGAACTTGACAGGACTTATGGGCTGTTAATACTCCTCTCTCGAATGTGCCTTGCCAACAGAGTTAAAAATACTGATGGTGCTAATTATGTTAATTTTGGGACTCAAATGTACTACGGTGCCCAATATTATTCTGAATGGATCATTCTGAAGCTGCTGCAGAAGATAGTACAAATACTGAAGTTATTAGATTCAGAGGAAATTGGACCCAATAGAATGTCTGGTGGTTTGGAGATGCGAAGGTAAGGTGGAATTTTCTGTTTCTTGCCTCCATGATAATCTTTCACAGAGCTTTGGGGTTTGTTTTCCTCAGAAAAATTACAGGGTTCACTATTCCACTGAAAGTTTCTTGTTTAGCTTTGGAAGTTTAATGTGGAAGTGTTGGATTTTAGATAATCTACATAAAAGAGGAGTTTCTTTTGCAATCTGCTGTCATTATGCGGAAACAAAGCAAAATAAATTTCCATTTGAATTAGCTGGTTGGCTCAGGGGTATGCCTTAATTGGGTATTGACATTGCATATCTAAAGTTGTTCATTCTAAGTTTATTTCAAAGCAAAGATCTTGGAGTTTACATTATTTTTCTTAGTATTGAGGTTGTTAGGTATCATTTTGACATCTTTCTTTCACAAGGCAAGTAAATTGTAGATTTACTCGAGAGACTAGTATATTGCATCCAAAATTATATGATACTTATATGGATCCAGGAATCAAGTTATCTCAAGATAATGGGGATATCTGTATTGAACCAAAAAATTAACGACGACTACTTGATAAACTAAATTACCTTATCGTGGCTCGTCAAATATTACCTTCCCTGCTAGCTTGTAAGTTAGTTTTTTGTCTTCTTTTCGTGTTCATTATTGGGAGATTGTAATGTTTATTGAAAGAGGACGTTTCGTCCCAAATTACATAACAATGTTTCGACCCCGTGTAAGATTAGCGGAAGTAATACAAAATTAAATATTCAACACACGTAATGAATATTTATTTCTATATGCCAACAATAATAATAAGCAAAAACAATATATATGATAATAAGCAATAATAAAAAGACAATTTTTTTTTACGAAAGGAAAACTCAATACTCATGATAATCGAGAAAAACCCTTCTGGTATCAACGACCAGGGAAGAAATATACTATAAAAATCAACTTATAGACCGGTGGTAACGACGCGCTAACCTAACTGACTTACTCTCGTCTTGTAATCCCTACCAAGGAACTCTTTGGATTTGCCCACGGCAACGAAACCGGACACCTTCTGGTCTTCACGTCAATCTTCCCTCTCAAGCCACTTGAATTGCCGAACACCACTGGAACCCAAAATCTACGCTACCAACGTCGCCACGAAGGTTATCAAGCGGGAGAATTAAATCGGTAAAGAGAAAGTGGTGAGAAAACCCGTTAGAACATGAAGCACAATGTTATAGTTTCGGTTTTCTCAAATTGAGCAAGATTAATGGAATAAAAGTTAGGTTTTTCTCAAGGGGTGCTCCAGAGTTACTTCAATCAACGTTTTCAAAAGATTAGGGCAACTGAAAATGAGGTGGTTATTTATGGAGAGCTCGAATCCCCGTTTAAAAATTAGAGCCATTGCCGCGGCACTCGAGCGAGGAGGTGTGCAGCGAGCAGATGGGTTCGGGAATTTGGGCTCGAGGGCGTGGAGAGCATACGGCAAGCATAGGGGTTCGGGATTTTGGCTCATGTTGGTGGAGAGCTTACAGTGAGTGCAGTGCACTTGGAACCCGAAACGGACAGCTACAAAAATATGTTGATGCAGCACCTTGACGAAATACAATCCAACATCGACGCATGATTACATATGGTTACGGAATATGCCAACCATAAAAAATGACCCTAATAATCTCACCCTTTAACAATTCCATGACAAAACATATAAATAAAAAATACAAGTAAAATACGAGTTTAGATACCACCAAGATAGAACTCGTGTACAAAAAAAATTACACCTAATGAGAAATAAAAATAATGCAACAAGAAATATAAAAATTTACACTAGCACTGCTGTGTTGATACTGTGACTGCCGCGCCAAGACTATAACTGTATTACCTAATCAAACATGGTTAGTACAAATAGGCATAATACAAGATAATATAATATGGCGGTAACAATAGACAAAGAAGATAACATGTAGCAACAAAATGAATCAAGGAAGAACTCACTCTCACAAAAATAATGAATATAACAAGAACTACTCCCCCTATCTCCCCCTAAAAACTACTCCCCCTATCTCAACTAAAATAACAACTGCTCCCCCTTTTTTCACGAATAACCAAAGGGTAATGGAACTCATTCTTTTTGAGCCATATTTTCTTACCGCGTTTCATTATATTGCTTAAATTGGTCACTTGATCATTTAAAAGGTTGATACAGTGAATGAGATGTTTTGTCTTTGAGTTTTGCCAAAAATTATTTTGACGTGACGTTATGGTGCAATAGGGGCAAATATGGCCAATAATGCCGCACCCATAGCAAGTAGGTACAAGCTTAGTAGGTTTGTTCATAACCTTTTGGCTATATGGATGAACCATAGGATTTAAACTAAATCTTTTCTCTACATGTTGAGGCACAAATTGAGAGATTTTAAATGTGTTAATATTTTGGTGTGGGATTTTCATCGCGAGAACAAAGACAGCCTTAGGTTGCAGGCTGTGTTGGGAAATTTTCTCAACATATTCCAAACCCTTTTTATTTTCAGTAACTTTCCCAAGTCCCAACATATGGTCCAATTTTTTAGACCCATTTAAAAATTATTTCAAATCATTACGAGCAGTCTCAAGATCAGATTCAAGAGTTGTGATTTTTTCAATAAAAGAGCTTTTTAATTGCTCAACTTCTTAAACTTTT
Organism: Nepenthes mirabilis; assembly: GCA_025585075.1. NCBI lineage: Eukaryota > Viridiplantae > Streptophyta > Magnoliopsida > Caryophyllales > Nepenthaceae > Nepenthes > Nepenthes mirabilis. The sequence continues at coordinate 23,153 of JAODPA010121584.1, read as the reverse complement.
GTGTCTAACTCAGATTTAAGAGCTAATTTTTCTTTTTCTATTTTTGTTAATTTATGCTTTAATGATACATTTGTTTTCTTGATCTGTAGACATTCTTTAAACAATTTATCATAAGCATCCTGAATGTCATACAATTCAAATTCTGGCTCGTTCTCAGAATCATCGGATAGCTTAAGACTTTCTTCTAAATGTTTATCACTTCTACACATCGAGGTCATAAAAGCCATGCACTTGACAGAGCTATCTTCAGTGCATCTTTCATCATCTTCTTCATCATCGCTCAAGGTTGCATTAACTTTTAAGGCTCGCCTTATTGGCGTTTAAGATTTAGGCATTCGGTACGATAATGGCCAAAACATTTACACTCGTAACATTGAACTCTTAGGGTATTTTTCGATTTGTATTTTGTAATATCACGTCGATCTTTCTTATCAAGTTTAAGCGATCTTTTTAAATCCTCATTAGGTTTGTCAGTGGAAGATTTATTTTTGTTCAATAATTTTTTAAAATTTCTAACAAATAAGGTAAAATCATCATCGCTATTCGATTCTTCATCAGAGTATCAGTTTCTCTCTTCCCTACTTGATTTTAGAGCAATTGATTTTTGTTTCTTTAACTGTGGAAGTATGTGCTCATAAGTTTGGAGATATCCTACAATTCTTCAATCTTCATTTTATCAAGATATTTACTTTCTTCGATTGCGGTGACTTTAAATCTAAATCTTTCAGAGAGTGATCTAAAAACTTTTCTGATAATTCTATTTTCAGGAATTTGTTCTCCTAAATTAAACGTGAAATTCACAATATCGTTCAACTGAACAAAGAATTCATCGAAAGTTTCATCATCTTTCATATGGATTTCTTTAAATCTAGTGATTAGCATTTGCAATTTTGAATTTTTGACAAGTTTGGTTTCTTCATGAGTGATTTTAAGAATATCCCACGTATCTTTTGATGTCTCGCATATAGAGATCCGTTTAAATTCTTCGGGAGATACAGCCATAAAAATAGTATGTAACCCCTTACTATTCCAATTAAATAAATCAAGTTCTTGTTTTGACCATAAAGATAAAACTTTTGGTTCATCGTTGGTTGAACTTTTGGGTGGTGTCCATCCCGTTTGAGTGCTAGCCCACACTCGCTGAGAAAAGTTTTCATACGAACCTTCCATTACGCATAATTACTCCCATCAAAGAAGGGAGACACGGATAGAGATCCACTAGTATACATATAGATTTGGGGGTTATGAATCGGGGTAAGTCTCTGATACCAATTAAAAGAGGACGTTTCGTATCAAATTACACAACAATGTTTCAACCCCGTGCAAGATTAACAGAAACAGTATAAAATTAAATATTCAATACATATAATGAATATTTATTTCTGGTTGCCAAAAATAATAATAAGCAAAAACAATATATATAATAATAAACAATAATAAAAAGACAATTTTTTGTGACGAAGGAAAAAACTCGATATCTACGGTAATCGAGAAAAATCCTCCGGGTTTCAACGGCCAAGGAAGAAATGTACTATAAAAATCAACTTACAGATCGGGTGGCAACGACGTGCTAGCCTAGTCGACTTACTCCCGTCTTGTGATCCCTATCAATGAACTCTTTGGCTTTGCCCGCAACAATAAAATCGGATACCTTCTGGTCTTCACGTCAATCTTTGCTCTCGAGCCACTTGAATTGCTAAACACCACTAGAACACAAAGTCCATGCTACCAACATCACCACGAAGGTTATCAAGCGGGTGAATTAAATCGGTAAACAGAAAGTGGTAAGAAAACTCGTTAGAACATGAAGCACAATGTTGTAGTTTCGGTTTTTTCAAATGGAGCAAGATTAATGGAGTAAAAGTTAGGTTTTTCTCAAGGGGTGCTCCAAAATTGCTTCAATCAACATTTTCAAAAGATTAGGGCAATTGAAAATGAGATGGGTATTTATAGAGAGCTCGAATTCCCCTTTAAAAATTAGAGTCGCTGCCGTGGCGCTCGCCGTGTGCTCGAATGAGAAGGAGGCGTGTAGCGAGCAGATGGGTTCGGGAATTTAGGCTCGGGAATTTTGGCTCGAGCGGGTGGAGAGCTTACAGCGAGCGCGGTGCATTTGGAACCCAGAACAGATAGCTACGAAAATATGTTGATGCAGCACCTCGACGAAACACAACCCGATATCGGCACATGATTATATATGGTGACGGAATATGTTAATCATAAAAAATGACCCTAACACTTATTATGAGATATCTAAAGAGTATCTCATGACAAGGCTTACATTATAATGATCATTGTCATAGTTAGATCTAGGGTTATTCTAATACTTATTTGGTTGGGTCACTGTATAATAGGTGTCTACCATTGACTATTTTGTTTTTTGTAGAAGGCAACGTTTTGCCATGTAAGAATGAAAAACAAAATGTAGAAGCCAAGTCAAATACAAAATCAGAATGTCATGTATTGACATATAGTGTGTAGAAATGTGGCTTGAATAATTACTTCATTCTCTTAGTCGCAAGGGTTCTAAATTTTCTCAACAGTGGAGAGATAATCAAGTAGCTACCACATTATATCAAATTCGGTATAGACCACACAAATGCACTATAGAAGTAGATTATCATTTTGTTATTGAGAAACTCATAACATAGGCTGAATCGACATTATCACAATAAGACTTTAGATCAACTTTGACATTTCATCGTCATTAACTAGAGTTCAAGTTGTGAATATTTATAATAAGATGGGAAGATCATCTATGTCCAAGCTTGAGAGAGTGTGAAAATTTTCTTACCATTAGTGGTAGAATATATTCCTTTATAAGGGTATTTTAACTTTTGAACTACGGTGTGAAAAATCCTATATGTACATAAATATATCTTCAACCCTAAGTGAGAGGATTTCCACAAAGCTGCCTCCATTCTTTTATTTCTCTTATTGTACACTATTGTTCCATGAAGGCTTCCCTTCAAGCCTCATCTTGATGTACCCTTAAAATATCTTAAAATATGTATCATACCTTCTACTGTAGGATACAATAAAGTGGATATAAACAGAAAGGCAGTACCTAATTGTGTCACAACATGATAATTAAGCTTATAAAATAATTGTTGGTACCTCTCTTGTTCAATGAAGGTTTCCTATCATTGGGAGATAATTTCATTCCTAGATCCATGGGAGTATTATAAGGTTTTGTACCCAACATGTCTGTATATCAAAATAGATCCAATATATCTTTTATCTAATAAAAAAGGTCACAACGATACCCTGTAACTTCAATACCAAGAAAATAATGTTAGTTTCTTATATTGTTGGTATGAAAGAAACATTTTAACAACAGTAATGCCAATATTGTCATTAAATGCACATTGAAAAGAAATACACCTAGTATTAGAATAATAGTAAAATATAGAGTGATAACTACTACAAGGTGAGAGCCCAAACTCTTGCATAACTTCATTTAACATTCCTAACCAAGAGTCAAAGGTTGTTTCAAACATAAAATGACCTTTTTAGCTTGCAAATGTTACCCAACGGGTGGTCACTCCAAATAGATATCTTCCGAAATGTCACAAACATTATTATAAGGGCCAATAAGTAGTGGCTAGAGACATAAGAAGCTTAGCATAAGCCATCTAGGCTACAAGTAAAAAGGTATCAATATAGTCGACCCCATAAGTCAAAGTATAGCCCTTTGCCATTAGAATGGACTTTTAGCCGGACTAGAGAACCATACAATGGATTGGTTTCTTCCTAGAAAATAAGGGGACTAGATTCTAAGTTCGATTCTTCTCAAGCATGATCATTTCTTCCTCCGTAACTACCCGCTAGCTAGGATGAAAATAGCTCTCAAAATATATCAGAGCATAGTAAGATATTCCAATGCAAACACAAAAGCATGTGGAGAAGAAGAAACACCAAAATATAATATAGTAGCAAACAAATGATATTGAGAACAACTAGGAGATTCTTCCACAGGGCAATCGGAAGGTCCCAAGCTATCATCTAATGAAGAAAACATAATATCCATGGATGTGATGACTAGTGCCTTAGTGACTGGTTCTAGTGCAGCTACATGAGAAACCAAACATCTGACAATAGCCATGAACATAGGTTTAAGTAATAGGACTAGATTTTACAGGAGGTGAAGACACAACTTTATGAATAACCTTGTATGTAAGAATATCATTATCGAGATGACAATTCGATGATTGACCAAAAAAGGAAAAAAAAATCACTTAAATGCCCTTGGATGCAGTGTTGCCCCTTTTGAGTATGGGTATATTGAAGAAAATAATCTTCAAAGACTTGGCATCATGTTATTGCCCCCAGGGTAGAATCATGATCGTAGCATGCGCAGTGAAAATTCTACAGGATAGATAATGCAATAACACTACCTCAAAAAAAAAAAAAAAAAACAAATTGAGATATCCCATTTTACAAAAGAGAGCTCTTGCAACTCTAATCAATATCTATTCTGTCTTTCGCCACTTCATTCTATTGGTGGTATTGGTACAAGATGAATGATGAAGATCTCACACTAGAATATAAATGAAGAAAGGGGAGCATTAAAAATACTCTGAGTATTACCACTTTCCAAAATACAAATAGAAGTAGATAATTGATTCTTAACATCAACATAGAACATGTAGAGAATAGAAAACAAATTAGAATGATTTTTCCAAATATATCTAGGTGTTTATGAATAATCATGAATCGTAACAAGTAACAAGATTTCCAACATGAAATAGGGCAAGGTCCCTATATATTTGAGTGAACTAAGTTAAAAGGAGCATATGTTTGCTTATTAACTCTAGGGTATCAAGGTATGCAATGGTGCTTAGCAGACTGATATAACTCTAAACAAATCCAAAACAGAATTATGACTTGGAAACAATTTTCAAACTCAAGGACAACCCAACTCACAATGAAACTTGAGAAGTGTAGGAAACACTAGAACAAACAGTGAGAACTGAGCTTTCTTCGAACACCTAGAGTCTTATTGACTAACGAAGGCCCCCTACTAAAGATACTCCTCATCGCTAGATCTTTGAATTTACAACAAATATGGAATGATCCTACGCAATAACTATGTTCTTTGGTAAACTTATTAATAGATAACAAATTAAACAAAAATTTGGCAAGTTCATAATAGATGAAAGGTGTAGGGTACGGTTTTGGGAGATAGAATGAATCCCCTCAATCTTCATAGAAGAACTACCTGGCTAAGTAAGATCATGTACATTAGAGTATAATATATAATTAGATAAAGTATCTGATATTCTAGTCATATAATATGAATGACTGGAGTTAATGACTCAAATTAAAGATGTCAAGAAACATGCAATAGTGTAAATTGTCTGACAATAATAGTATAGAAGAGGAAGCTTGACCGATAAGTAATTGTGAATAATCCTTACTAAAATGGTTATAACTCATTTAGGAAGACAACATATGCAGACATGGCCTATTATCACCCTAAGATACGATCCTTGCACATACTGATTTTGAATTTGTAGTCGTGTTTTCATGTAACATCTAGCACTAATTCGGTGTTTGACCAACTCCCCATAATAAAACATGTTAGTTCTTCATCATTGCTTCTTTTACTGTGACCGCCACAGCCCATATCTAGGCCACCACCTTGGCTAGGGGTGTAAAACCAGTGAGAGTATTTGTGCTAGTATTGGAACCGCCATGGCTGGAAGACAACTGACGGTTTCCAATACTAAGTTTGGTACCAATTTTTGATAAAATATGGTACATTGGGATAGCAGTATTACCGACAATACTATAGAGGAACCACTATTTTCTATATTTTTAGAAAAAAACGCATCAAAATAGCAATATTTTGATTTTTGAAAATATCAAAACAAGGTCGTTTTGATAATTAGTAACTCTTTTTAAATTAAAATCATACCTCTCATCAATTCAAAAGCACCATCACACAAACAATTTCAATATCGCCCCCCTCTTTCTTTCCCTCTCTGCCGTCTTTATTCATCAATCTTCATTATCCTTACTAAAGGTTGAGATCGGTGAACTCTAATTGTACAAATTAGATACTAATCTAAATCCTGCTTTATTTCTAATTTATACCATAATCAGATTTGATTATAAAAATTCTTTTCTGTAAAGTTATAGATTTATAGCAGAACTGTGGAAATATTTTTTTTCAATAATTAAATCTCTTGTAACTTGTAGTAAAATGTTTACAATTTTTCATAATTTATTTTGTGTTTTTAAATAAATTTTAGGAAAAAAATTATACTTATGTTGCATTACTACCTCCTCGGATGATATCAAAGAATCGGTACTGCTTGGAATCAGTACCGTGCAGCACCAATACTACCCAGAACTAGTATTTCATGAGATCGGTACCGTTGGACATTTTTTAGTCCTGCTTGTATGGTTGTACAGATACCAATTTTCATGGTATTAGTCCTGTTAGTACCGCCTTACACTCCTAACCTTGGCTGACTGAAGGTGTATGGCTCACCAAAGCTATCTGATCAACTAAACCAGCAGTATCAGAGTGTGATGTGTCACGAACAACTGTTATATTTGGGAAAAAATATTAGTCAAGGAAGTCATCGTAGATCCTACTAAAATCTGGGATCATGAAGATTCAATTCAAGTTTTAGCCAAGCAAGAGAACATAGAATGGCTACTTGCTCCCGTTCATGCATTTTCTTTACATCAGTAGTAATCAGCATAAGTTTATTCACTCCACAAACATAATCTGTCACATTCCATTAATTCCAATCCAGATGAGAGAAAAACTTGGATATATCAAAAACTCTAGATGTCATATTTTCCAAAATAGACTAAAAGTTATTCCTACAAATCATTTACAGTATTTGATGTGCCTCTAAAACAGCTACCCTCTGTTCCATCAAAAGTATCATCATAAAACCATGCTTCTTCCCCAAGAGAATTGGATTGAGGATCATGGGGATCATCAATTTGGTGATCCTACTTATTGATTTCCCGTATAGCAAGCAAAACAATTCTCTTCCAGTATTGATGATTTGTTTCAGAAGTCATTGATTGGCAATACAAGAAGACATGGTTGAAACGGTTTCAAAAATAATAGTTTTAATTTACTCAGTCCGTATTTGGTAGCCATTATCACAATACTAACTCAGGATAGTACAATCCAAAAGCAATCCAAAACAAATTAACGAACAACCAAAATCAATAAAAGAAACAACAAAGAAATAACAAATCAGCAAACAAATACTGATAAATACCAGCAGCATAAGCACAAGAGAAGAGAGGACCACACAAACAGAGAAGAACAAAGCACAGAGGCGCAATACTGACACAGTATGGAAGCACTATTCATGCATGTAGCAGAGGAGCACTCCAAAATTCTAGCCACAGCTCTGAGAAATAAAAAGTTAATATCTGACACCATGTAGAAAGAAAAGAAAAGAACCAGGGGGGTGGGGGAGGTGAGAGAGTCACTAAATGGAGAAATCCTCTCGATAGGGTTTTGATGTATGCACACACATTTATAGACTTGGTTACAAATATACTACAATGGCTAAAATACCTTATGTATAGCCTTATAGCATTCTAACTGTAAGATTTGTATTTATTTCCTATTTGCATTGAACTTGAGTACTCCCTTGGCATCCAATTAATTCAAAGGTGAGACCTTTACGGTTTCAATCGAAACCTCATAATGAAACCATGGCCACCTTTGGTGTTTTTTGGGCCTACCTTTTCTGCCGAGGTGAATTTCATGGAAATTTGCAAAAACAATGAGAAAGAAATGAAAGCGATGGGGGTTGGGAAGAATCCTCCGGTAACTGGATTCACCAATCCAAATGTGAACGAGTTTGCTTGAATTTTCCGTATTCTTGAGTCCTGACAACTGGAAAGTAATGAAGCCTGGTTTTTCCAGGTTCCTTGGCATGTGCCTTGTGGTGGGATCTGCTATGGTGATGGAAATTTGGTTTTTATTGCAAATGACTGGCATACTGCATTGCTGCCTGTATATCTGAAAGCATATTATCGTGACCATGGATTGATGAAATATGCAAGATCAGTTCTTGTCATACATAACATAGCTTATCAGGTTTGTTTTCTAAGTGCTTTAGTAGTCACCATAGAAATTTGCAGAACCATTGCAAGCACCAACAGCTTTCTTGAGTGAACAGATTGAACAACCGTCCATCACTTCTTTCTTCACATAATAATTTGTACTTGTCTTGACAAACTTGCAAATGATCTGGAATTGGGTTATGCATATAGCATTATCAATTTGTCCTGCATAATTCTTCCTCTGTTCCTATATTTCATTCCAAAGGGGGAACTTTTCTGTACTTAGTTTTTTCTTTCCACTAAATGGCTTCTATCATTGTAGCTTATTAATTAATGTGGTCGGATTATGACAAATCGTTTGCTTAGTCTTACCATTCATTGGTTAGCAAAAATGGACCATGGTTGCTGGTTTGTTTAGCTTTTCCTCTCTTTTTTTTTTTTTTTTTTTTGTCATTTGGGGTGCCCAATTGCATCTTCTGATAAGCCTTATGAAATGAATATGAAAAGGGGCATTAAATAGCGCCTGCATGGCGTATTCATAGCTGTATCGACTTACGTGGTTTTGGTTTGACAAATTGTTTTTTTATTCTTCCATCATCAGTTAGCACAAAAGGGCCATGTCGATGGTTTACCTATATGATGTGATGTCTGTCATGATGCATGCAGGTTTTTTTCCCCCTTTCCACAAAAAATGACCATGTTTTCTACTATGATTAAATTTGAGATTTTAATTTTGGCCTAGGAATTCCTTTTTTTCATTTTTTTTTTGGGTATTTTGAGTCACTGCAATATTCCTTCCTGCAGGGATTCGTTGGCCGTTACCCAATGTTGGTCGCCGGCATGTCAGTTGTTGCTTTGTGGTGACGGGGAGACTGTTGTGCGTCGCAAGCTATGCTTGGTCTACCTCTTGCGCTGGGATTGACCGGAGAATTGTAAGCAGCGGCAAGAGTCGCAGCTGGCAATATTGACCCCCTCCTCATTGGCTTGTCCCCTCTGCGCTGCGCCGGTCGCCTACAGCCGCATTAATGAGTTGCAGCTGACGCCAATTGGTTGCGAGCACTGGACTGCCACGTAGGCCGTTTTTTAATATTGGGCTGAGTTGGACTGCTGCTTCCTAGACTGGGCCTTACGTTTCCTTTGGGCCTCACTGATACTGGACCCAACACTAGCCCCCCCATGCCTGGGACGACTTGTGGTCAAGGCCTGACATGCCTGCTTCGAGTCCAACTGGTCACCGCACTGCCCTCCTCGAGATGCGCTAGGCTTTGTCTTCTTCTGACGTTGCGTCTTCCCCAGGTAGTCATGTAGGCTTTTCAGGTACCGTAGTGATTCAGTGCTCAGAAGGAATAGATTCGCACACTTAAGATCGCATCGGTATTAAGAACTTTCCTTCTTCATGAATGACGGCTACCAAGGAGCGTGCCCAGCCGAGCGCAGGTAGGATGCCAGCGCATCCATAAATAGGGGGCTCTTCGACCGGTGTGGCTCATTCCTTAGCTGATCTTGGAGGAGCGATGCAAGGACCTTGGCTTGTCCCGCTTCCAGTGGGAATCCGCGAAGGAGTTGGATGGACTAGCTTGAGATCTAGAGTTTCTGACAAAGACTGCCCTCACGCCCCCACTATGGGCGGTTCCTCATGTTAACGAGGGTAACTCGACCACTCTGCCGTTGTCGCGTGCCTTCCTCCAGGCTGTGGTGATCTCCGGTGCCGTGGAGGACACGGCTGAGCTATCACGGGGCTTTTAGCCTCCGGTGTAGCGCATCAATTGCGGTCTACACTGCACTTGGCTCATCATATGTGCCATCTGGAGAGGAGGCAGGAGGCGGAGTTTCTGTAGGGGGAGCGCATGTTTTCTGCGTCCCTGTCAAGATTCCTATTACGGGTGTTGGTTCTATCCCTGCGGTTAGCATTGAGCTAGCCTATAGGAGCTGGCCAACACCGATGGCCCCGATGCTTAGGCTTGTTGGGATTCTGGCGATGGAGCCATGATGATCCCATGTGGATCACGTTCCCTGGCAACGCTCCAAACATCCGGGGCAATCGCTCCAGGCTTTATGCCCCATGCTGTATTTTTCTCTTCTTTCTTGTACTTTCATTGCTATAAGCCGTGCATTTGTAAAGGAACTTTAATTAATAAAAGTAGTAGTTATTGATTTTATTCTTTTCGCCTAGCGCATGAATTTTTTCCCTTTTTGCCGCTTGGTGCATTACATCCCCCGGTTTGTAGGGCTTCTTTTTTCGTCGCACGTGCCGATTTGCGCGTTTGAGTGCTCCCAATGGCCTGCAGCCCGCCTTTGCCGGCGCCTTCCCTCGAGTCGCTGTGCTGACTGTCAACGGGAGAACACTGTGCAAAGAGATTGTTGATGTTGGCTGCTCGGGGAGATCAAACGCTTCTGGTAGACTTCACATTCCTCGGATAGTCTGATGCTTTGATTGCGTGGGAGATTTCGGGGCGTCACGTTATAATGACTTCTTTAGAAAGGCGTGACACTTCAAGGATCTGCCGCGTGGAAGGAGTCTGTTGGTCCTCTTCCAGAACGCTTCGGTTCCAGAACGACATCGTTTCACTGGGGGCCTTTGGCTATTTAAACGCCTGAGTTCCCTCCAAGGCTTTGTGCCCTATTGCTACTTTGACGACGTAAAGCCTTGCGCTGCCTTCGGGTCTTCTTGTCTTTCTCTTTCCACATTACAGTTTCAATTAAAAGGTCGACATCGACATCGTCATCAGAATCTGAATCTTTCTCCGGAGAATTTGCAAGCGACACGCACGCCTTAGGGATCCATGGCAAGGCTGCTCCTAGCGTGGCGGCACCAGAGGGTTGCCATTCAGAGGCCACTATGGTGGGCCCGATGCAATTTCTGAGGGAGTCACCAGGTTTCGAGAGGGAGAAGGTATCCACTTCCTCGCGGTGCCGCAGGCCTAGGAGGGTGGATCCCCCATTTCGTCGAGTCGCCAGGGCCATAGAGGACATGGAGGTCCGTGTGCAAGCCACCGCTAGCGCAGTCAAGCGGGCTCAGGCTCGCGCGGCGCGCTTTGACCAAGCATGGTCAGATTATGAGGCGAGGGCCTCAAGGCTCGCTGGCGCCAATATGCAATCTCAGGACCGCATACTGGCTCTTCAGGAGAAGCTTGAGCGACTCTAGGTGCTGCTCAGAGAGGAGTGTGTGTGGATGGGGGCCGAGTTGAGGTCGAGGTTTTCGCCAAAGGATGTCAGTCTTGCACTGGAAAGGAGCTTCTAGGATGACATCCGTCTCAGCCGGGGACTAATCTCGCTGGAGGATCCGAACTTCCACATCGGCATCTTGGACTCTCAAAACTCAAGCGCTCTGACGCGCGCAGATTTGACGGACTACCCAGCTCCAGATCCTTCTGGGCTCAGATGGGCCCATTAGTTGTACTTTGTGGCCATAGGTTACTGTAAAAAAGAGTTATTGACGAATCGCATAATAAAACTTTATACTTAGCTGTGCCATTTATTTTTGTCACTCGCTATGCTTGAATGGTCCGCATGCTTGTCTCAGAAGTTTTGCCACCGCCGTCCCTGGCAGTTAATATCCCCACATTAAATGCAAGTGTGATAGCCGGGATTCTGGCAGGCAGTTGAGGTGATGTCGATCTGCAGTTTAGCAGGGGCCATGATTGGCTATCGCTTGGGAATCACGACGCTCCTACTAAACAGGCACGTGGCCTGGTCAGCAAGCAAAGACGTTGTTTGAGTTTTCCCGTGCACTGGCACCCCGTTGCCTATTTGAGTGGCGCTTCAGTGAAATCCCTTTTTTTTATGCCTCCTTGCGCTAAAGGTTTTCGGCTTATTCCACAGAGAGAGAGAGATGGCAAAGAAGAAAGGATCTCCTTCCGCTTCCCAAGTTTCTCGTGTTGTTCAACATGGGGTTAACAATACTGGGTTTGCCCTGACGGCGAGCACCATTGCTGCTCTAATGGTGGACTACGGGATCCCCAGTGACTGGGCCTACCGTGCTTTTGGCTCCACTGGTAGAGCCAATGCCCCTCTAGAGAGTTTCATCTCCATTTATGAGCATCATCTGAAGGATGGGCTTCACTACCCCATGGCGTGTGGGTTATACGCACTTGTCGATGCGTTGCACATTCCCTTTGCAAGGCTTCATCCAAATGCCATTTGCTATTTGGTCTCCTTGTGTGTCTTCGTCCGCCTACATTCCTGCACGTTCGATGCGAAGGCGGGAAAGGTAATCTTTCGCGTTTCTAAGTCCGAGGACTTGTTTTCAATGTCGCCCTGTGCTAGTTTTCACTTTCGGGAAACCAATCCTAACTTGGTAAAGAATTTGAAGAACCGGTTCTTCTTCCTAGAGGAGCCCTAGGACTTGGAGCTCTTTAACGAGTGGGGTCCAATCCCCAAGTTTTTTTGGAGGAGGGCATCTACCAAAGAAAAGAGTGACTCGGCGAAACTCATCGCTGCAATCCGCTCGGAGATGGAGATGTTTTCCGTTCACGGTTATTATCTAACTTCGCATGTTTTTGAGGTCGCCAATTGGGGGCCGGAGTCTGGATGGACGATTGTCGATCGAGAGAATAAGTCTGATGCCATCGTGCTTCACGAGCCGTCGAGGAAACTTTTGGAGGTACATGTCTCGTTGCTGGAGACCTCATCAGAGGAGGAGGTGGAGGCTCCACTGAAGAGGTTGAGAGAAGCAGGTGGCGCCTCCAGCTGGAGGTTGTAGGGATAGGCGGTGGAGTCAGCTGTGCTTGCTGCGTGTTCCACTCCGAATCTAGTGTCAGACACAAAGCCGTGGGAGGGGGCGACTTAATATTCGCTACTTCCGCAATAGTACTGGTTGAGTACGAAGTTCCCACGGTGGAGCTTCACTCTGGAGGGGAGTCCCCCGCAGGTTTTTTTGTCAGTCTGGAGTGGCCGGAGGCGGCCGCTGTGGGCATGCCGATGGTGGAGGTCTATGTGCCAAAGCCAAGAGAGACGGGGGAGGATGGCTTCGAAGCCTGTGCCAGGGCCATCTCATGCTTTGGAGTTCACGAGCTTGCTTGGCGGAGCATCCCCGAAGGCGCATCCAGGAAAGCGCTACCGCAAAGGAGGAAGTCGTAGCCGGGTGGGGCGTGAGCCCGCCTCGTGCTAACCTGGCCCTGGAGGCAATTACTGTGGAGGTAGCTCAGGAGCCGGAGCCCCCAAACGTTTCCTCACTGCCTGCGACTTCAGATGCTCTTTGCCCCACAGAGGACGCTGTTAGGCACTCGGAGCGACCAAGCGTGCTGGCGTCAAGAGGTGGGCCTAATTGCACGGCTACGCTCTTTACCCAGGTGCGATGGCCTTGATCCTTGCATCTTTCCGCAAACTAGAACTCTGAGGTTTGCTGACCCTTCATTTATTCTTGCAGGTCCCTGAGGGGTTCGTCTTCCTCAACACGGTGCATGCTCAACTACTTGAATTTTTTCACCAAGTGAGGGAGGAGTCCAGGCAGGAGACGGCACAATGTGCGAGAGCCGAAACTGGTGTGCTAAGGGATGAGAATGAGTCACTGAAGGAAGAGATCGGGCGGCTGAGGCAGGAGAGCGAACAACTGATTGGGTGGAGCAAGCGGCTGACGGAGGAATGTGAGCGGCTCACGAAGGAGAACGAATGACTAGAGCATGAGGTTAAGCAGTTGAGGGGGTGGACTTCCGTTATGGCGGATGACATATCCCGCCTCACCACCAACCTTAGGCTGCGGCTCACTCCGGAAGAAGCACGCCTCACACTCGATGCCAAATTTTGGGATGGTATCCGCCTGTGCCACCTGATCGTCTCCATTGCACTTCCGGACATTTTCGTGGGTATCTTACATCGAGGGAACGCTAGGGTCCCTAACAGCTCTTGTTTGAGAGACTTCTCGGGGGAGGATAGACCGTTAGACTCGTAGGATTAGAGTAGCTCTTGTGTTTTTCGTTGTATAGTGCTACATTGTAATGTCACTCATCTTTGATAAATGAAAGGCAGTTACTTTTTCTTGCATCTAACGTCTTCGACTGTATGACATAGCGTTTCGGATCTCTGTTCATGTCTTAGAGGCTAAGCTGTGGAGCTATTATTACCAAGGCCCCAATCCGGCATCTTCTTGCGCAGTACTCGTCTTTCGTCAGAAGATGTCATCGCATCTCGCGCATTTAGTAGGAAGCTCGGTCCAGTAGGGTGAACGTTGTTGCTAGCCCTGTGGAGTCACGCTAAGGGCTAGCTGAGTTTTCAGGCCACAGCAACCAAATTCTGGGTCTTAGGCATTTTCGCACACGATACCTGTCTTAGGTGCTCAGCCCCACTCAAGGTGTCGTCGCTCTCGTGTGCACAATCTTAGCCCACGACCATCGTAGACTAAGGGTGCTCTCTTCGTCAGGAGAAGGTCATTGTATGCCTGCCATTCTTGTCTCCTAGGGTTTTGGTGGCTGCATGTTGGGGACTTCAAAAGCCCTCGGGCTTAATGTTTTGACCACCTGAGTCACTTGGTACGGAACCAAGGTTTTTGGGGCCGCATGGGCCCTCTGGCGCTGAGCCGTGGTTTTGGTATGACCACTTTCGGGTCATTTGGCACAAAGCCAAGTTGGTGGGCCGCTTAAGACCCTTTCGATGCGAAGTCGAAGTCCAGATATGGCCACTTTTGGGTCACTCGGCGCAGGGTCGAGATTTAGATATGGCCACTTTCAGGCCATTTGGCACGGAGCAAAGGCTTTGAGGCCACTTTGAGCCACTTGACGCGGAGTCGAGGTTCGGATATGGCCGCTTTCATGCCACTTGGTGCAGAGCCAAGACTCTAGTTTACAGATGGATGAGGAACCGCCCAATTTAGTGGCAGTCTAGGTCATTTTATTTTTGAAATGTCACGCATGCAAACACTCATATGAATGATCATACAAAATAACGGAAACAATCGATTTTATTAAATGGAAACACATGATATGTACAGGCATTCCTCATGACGTGCGTGTGTGTCTTACTTAGGCTTAGGAAGAATCTATTGATAGTATTTTTTTTAGGTTAGCGGCGTTCCAGGTCCGTGATACCAATTTGCAATCCTGGGTACGTAGCTTGTATGCTTCATTTTGGAGGATTGTTGAGACCAGGAATAGCCCTTCCCAGCCTGCAGAGAGCTTATTCTTGCTAGCGGCCTTCCCTGTGGCCTCTATACTCTGTAGGATTAGGTCTCTAACCTCAAGCGGTCGTATACTAACCCTTATTGTAGTACCGTGCAATACGCTACTGATAGGCTGCGGCCCTCATACGGGCCGCATTACGCACCTCCGAAGCAAGTTTCGGCTTTCCCGGAGCCTCTTGGAGTTGGTGGCTGGGTCGAAATATTTCACCCGTAAGTAAGGGAGTCCAACTTCGACAGGGACAACCGCTTCGACCCAGTAGCAAAGGTTGAAGGGTCTCTCCCTCCTTGGTTCCCGTGGGGTCGTGCGATATGACCAGAGCACAGAAGGCAACTCGTCAACCCAAGAGCCCCCTGCATCTTCCAATTTAGTCTTCAATCCGTGCAACAACATGCGGCTTGTGACTTCAACTTGCTCGTTTGCTTGAGGATACGCCACCAACGTGTGGACTAGCCTGATGAGCAGGCTTGCACAGACTTGGTGAACCACTTGCCGGTGAATTGGGTCCCGTTGTCGGTCACTATAACTTCAGGAATCCCAAAATGATAAACAATGTTTTGGCAGACAAACTCCGTGGTGTTCTACTCAGTAATCCGCGCCAGAGGAACTGTTTTTACCCGCTTAATGAAGTAGTCGATACCGACTATAGGGAACTTCCTCTGCCCGGAGCCCAAGGGCATAGGCCCGAGGATGTTAAGCCCCCATTGCGCGAATCGTCATGGGGACTGAAGGCTGCGCAACTCCATGTGAGGTAGATGTGCCATAGATCCATGAACCTAACAGTTTTCACATTTTCTTACGAATTTCAGGGCGTCACGCTTCATTATGGGCCAAAAAAGGCCTTACCGCATGATTTTGAAAGGGAGGTTCTTCCCCCCAATGTGCGAGCCACATATGCCAAGGTGGACTTCACTCAATGCATACTCAGCTTCCTCGGGGATAAAGCACTTCAAGTAGGGAGTACAATACCCCCGCCGGTATAGCCTGCCATCAATGATCGTGTACCAACCCGCTATCCTTTTAATCCGCTTGGCCACGTTGGTGTTCGTCGATAGCGTCCCATCAGTAAGATACTTGTGGTATGGGGTCATCCAGTTGTTGTCTACGTTGACCTGCAACACCTCCTGATCCAGGCCATCCACACTTGGTGCGGTTAGGATTTCTCGCATATTCTTGGCGTATTGCTCCTGGGATCCTGCGGCAGCATCCCTTGCCAATCGATCGACTTTCCAGTTTTCGACCCTACGGATGTACTCGATCTAAAAGGTTTCGAACGCCTGAATCTCAGTTTTTGTTTTCGCTAAGTACCTTGCGAGTTGTGAGTTCGAGGCCTCAAAGACTCCTTGGATCTGGTTGACCACTAGCTCCGAGTCACTGCGTACAACCACCGCCCTCGCGGAGCATTCTTTAGCTAGACGAAGTCCTGCAATGAGGGTTTCGTACTTTGCCACATTATTAGTGGCAGGGAAAGTCAGCGCTTCCGAGTACTTGATCTCTATCCTATCGGGAGTCCCAAGCACGACTCCGGCTTCGTTGCCTACTTGAGTGGAGGATCCGTTGACATTCAGGATCCACACGGGAGCGTCCAGTGAGCTCGAGTTCTTCAGGCTGTGTGGGGCATTTAGAGTCGGGTCGCCGCTTCAACAATGAAGTCCGTCAAAGCCTGGCCCTTAAGGGCTGGTCGAGGTCGAAACTCCACATCAAACTCACCCAACTCTATTACCCACTTAACCAGCCGTTCGGAGATCTCTGGCTTTTGGAGGATTGATTTTAGCGGCTGATCCGTTAGAACAACAATCCGATGCGTCTGATAATAGGGCCTCAACTTCCGTACGGAATAGATGAGAGTCAAGGCAATCCTCTCCATGTGGGGGTACCGAGTTTTCATATCCGTCAATACCCTACTCACATAGTACACAGGCTACTGTCTCCCCTCGTGCTCTCTAACGAGCACGGATCTTAGCGTCATGTCTGACGTGGCCATGTAGATGTACAGATCCTCGTCCGTAGATGGTGAACTCAAGAGAGGTGGACTGACGAGATACGTCTTTAACTCTTGAAATGCTTCCTCGCACTCATCCGTCCACCGAAATCCGAACGCTTTGTTCCCTCTGAGCGCCTTAAAGAAGGGCAAATATTTCTCTGTAGACTTGGCCAGGAATCACGATAAGGCCGCTAGGCGCCATGTGAGTTTTTGGACTTTTTCCACGGTCCGTGGGGGGTTTATATCAAGGATGGTTCTGATTTTCTCCGGATTCGCTTCTATGCCGCGCTAGGACACTATGAAGCCTAAGAACTTTCCGGAGGTTACCCCGAACACACATTTGGCTTGGTTGAGCTTCATCCTATGGGCCCAAAGTACTTGAAAGTCTTCCTCAAGATCATGAATGTGGTTGCCGGCCATCTTGTTCTTGACGAGCATGTCGTTGGCATACACTTCTATGCTCCTTCCAATCTGGGCTTCGAATATTTTGTTCACAAGGTGTTGATAGGTTGCCTCAACATTTTTAAGGCCGAAGGGTATAATCTTGTAACAGTATATTCCCTGATCGGTCATGAAGGAGGTGTATTCTTCATCATTCAAATCCTTCCTGATTTGATTATAGCCTGAATAGGTATCCATAAAGCTCAGGAGCTCATGCCCGAACGTAGAGTTTACCAATTGATCAATCCGAGGGAGGGGAAAGCTGTCCTTGGGACAAGCTTTGTTTACGTTAGTAAAGTTTACGCGCATTTGCCACTTGCCGTTACTTTTCTTTACAAGTACGACATTGGATAGCCAGTCTGGGTACTGGACTTCTCTTATGAATCCAGCGTCCAGCAGTCTCTTTACTTCCTCTCTGACAACGGTCAGCTTTTCAACAGAGTGATTTTTGTGCTTCTGTCTGACAGGCTTATAACCGGGATCAAGGCCCAATTTGTGGACTATCACCTCAGTCGGTATCTTGGGCATATCGGCAGGGACCCACGTGAATACATCTGAGTTCTTTTGAAGGAAGCTGATGAATCGGTCGCGGTTGGCAGCGGTGAGAGAGCCACCGATGTGGACACACTTCTCTGGCTCAGCGAGATCCAACGGGATCGCCTCAGTGGCTTCGCCTGACTAGGCTTACTGCAATGTGGCTTCGTCGCGAAGATCCAAGTCTCCGTTCATGCGGTCTAGCACCGCAAGGGCAACTTGGGTAAGTAGCACGTCCACACCATCATCTGATCACCAAGCACCTCCCCTACACCGTACGGAGTGGGAAACTTTACCTTCAAATGAGGAATCGAGGTGACAACCTCAAAGGTGGTAAGGAACGATCTGCCTATGATGGTGTTGTAGACGAATGGCAAATCGACGACGAGGAATGTTAACTCTCTCGTAGCAATACGCGGGTACGTTCCCATCATGATCTCTAACTGGATTTCTCTCTGCATAGACAGATTCGTTAGCCAGGCTGTATGGAAGGTCATCGACCGCTTTCATCCTGTCCTTTCTCAGTCCAAGCTTAAAGAATGCATCAAGGTACAACAAATTTCGAGAGCTTCCATTATCAATAAAGACTGGTTTCAACTGGTAGTCAATTGTACCGTCTGTAACAAGAGCAAATACAATAAGGGGATCAGAATGGGGGGAGGTTACATGCGCCATGTCGTCGCTGCTAAAGCTAATGATATCACTCCTATCCCCTACTCTCGCTCTCTTGTTGCTGGTAGCCTACCTGGGTTGCACCTGTCTGTTGCTCTTGATTGGCCCTGTGGAGATCATGCTGATCACGCCGGTGGCCATACATTCCTCAGAGGCTCACTCGCCTCGCCCTCCAAGGATGCAGGGGCCTGCCCCAAGCCTTTCATGAACCGCTTGAGGTGTCTGCGGTGGATCAGGTCCTCTATCTCTTGTTGAAGGATCCGGCAATTCTCCGTGGAATGTCCTAAGTAGCGGTGGTACTGACAATATTTCGTCTAGTCTCCACCTCTGGGACCCTTCGGCGCCTTTAGCCATTTGAAGAACTTTTCCTCCTGGATCTGCATCAGGATGTTGACACGGGTATCGTTTAAAAGAGTTAGGGACGTTGGCCCGTACTCCTTCCTGGGCTACAATGCGGGCCGCAGCTGCTTTCGGCACTCCTGGGAGCAGTTGTTATCGTCGTTTCTCTTTTTCCCAACGGCCATCTTTGGTCCTTTCGGGGGATGGTCCACGCATTCGGAATGCTTTGCCTCGGCCTCCTTCACCGAGATATAGGTTCAAGCAACGGCCTTAGCTTCCCAAAAGAATTGGAGGCTCTAGTGTGGCAAGTGATTGAAGAAGTCCCTTGCTGCCAGCATGGCAACAAAAGCGTTGAGTTTCGGCTCCTCAGAGAGCTAGGGAATCCGGCGTGCTTCAATGATGAAGCGGTTGAGGAACCGCTTCAGGCTTTCATCCGACCTCTGGCGGAAGCGGACCAGGTGTCAAGGCTGCTTCGCGTCCCTTCGGCTAGAGGCGAACTGGCTTAAGAAGCAGTCAACGAGTTCATTGAAAGAGCGGATAGAGTTTGGCTGGAGACTGTGGAACCAAAGCAGCGCATCCTCTTTAAGAGTGATGGGGAAGTACTGGCACATCACTGACTCGCTCACTCCCTGGAGGGATAGGTGAGTGCGGAAGTAGTTGAGATGATCCATCAGATCCTTGCTCCCGTCGTATCCCTCTACCGTCGGCATCTTGAACTTACGGGGGAGCAGCTCGGTCCGGATGTCATTGCGAAGGGTGACCTTTGCAAGTCGGTAGAGGACCATTAGAACTTCTCCTTGAACAGGTGATCACACATCACCTGACTTTCTCCTCCACCGGCGGGTTGGATCTGCTCCTTCGTGTGTTAATGACGTCACAGAGCTTTATATGACTCTGTGGATCCTGTTGGGCGTGGTGGTTGCAACGGCTTCCCGCTCGGGGAGGTCACCCGTTACACGAGCCTGCGGCTGTCTACCTCCTCTTGCTACAGGAGTTTCGGGGGTTGCGCCACTCTGGGCTCTTCTCCTGGTCGTCCCGACTAGGTTGGCTTCTAGCCGCTATTCAGGCCCTGCTGCCGGAGGCCGCCTGGGCCTTGGCGTCATCAGGCCGATCTGATCTGTCCCTGAAGGCTCTAGTGCGACGCCTTCCTCGTCGTGAGGATGACGCCTGGGACATCTAAGGGGCTGTCCCCATCCACTGCGTGCCTGTTCGGTCACAGAGATCCTAAATCATCAGCCTCATGTCCCCCATCTCGGCGGCCAGCTAACAGATGTCTGGCTGCGGCTGCTCGTTGACATGGCTACCCACCGAGGGATCGTCACCGTGAGCAGCTGCGTCTCTTGCTGGTGCACTGGCTTGCACGTTGGTGTTGACCATCTGGGTAGTAGGGGTTGAGTGTTGAAGGGAGACGCCAGACTTTTTATTGCGTTCTCACAAACGGCGCCAATGTTGCGTCCCATGGGTCCCGGGTTGTCGTACGGATTATGGAGCCTTCAAATTCTTGGTTCGGATCGAATCTTGAGTGGTCCGATCTCTGTCGCTGTGAACGTGGAACCTGCACAACACAAACCACAAACAAGAGGTCAGAGGTTTGGCTGGATTTTTTCCACCGAAAACACTCCAACGCTCAAGTCAGTAACTTTCCACAATGAACGGAAAGGGGTGCACGCTTAAAGGGGTGCACGCTTAAAGGTGCGCGAATATATGCTGTATACGCGGTGGGAGTGTATAGATGCAAGAGTGAGGGATTTGATGAGCGTTAGTGGAAAGCATGGCTCCCTGTATGCACCGCGGAGGCTGGCTTACTGTCATAGCCTAAAGGAGGCTAGCAAGTTTGGCTTGGACGCACATTCAAGAGCTGTGACTCCAGAAGTGTGTGTCGCAGTGCCTAATGCCAAGCTGTGTTTTCAGGAATCAGAAATCGGATCTCTTCTCCTCTGAAATGAGAGGAGATTTATAGGCTCCTTGGCTTGGAGCTTTGGGCTCGAGAATCCTTCCTGCAGTGATTCGTCAGCCGTTACCCAGTGGTGGTCACCGGCGTGTCAGTCGTCGTCTTGTGGTGGTGGGGAGACCGTCGTGCGTCGCAAGCCATGCTTGGTCTACCTCTTGTGTTGGTATTGATCGGAGAACTATAGGTAGCAACGCGAGCCGCGACTGGCAGCGTTGACCTCCTCATCATTGGCTTGTCCTCTCTGCATTGCACCTGTCGCCTGCGGCCGCTTTAATGAGCTGCAAGTGGCGCCAATTGGTTGCGAGCACTAGACTGCCACGTAGGCCGTTTTTAAATATTGGGCTGAGCTGGCCACTTGGACTGCTGCTTCCTGGACTAAGCCTTACGTTTCCTTTGGGCCTTACTGGTACTGGACCCAACAGGGCAAAAACAAGGTCTTTAGCATCAATATAGATGAAAATGTTAGTGTTAGTATTGGTACCGGTCCTATTGGGAGATTATATTAGTATTAAACGAATGAGACAATTTTTTTATAAATCAAAATCTGAGGGGCAAACATTTATAGTTTTGAAAAATGTCGGATAAATCGGCTGATGCATTACAATTCTCTCACAATATCAAAAAACATTGGTATTGTGAGATTGATATATCAATATATCGCTAGATATTTCATTCCGTGCATCAATGTTAGACATATTGGCACCTTAAATTCATTATCTTGAGAAGGTCTGCTTATGGTGTAAATAAAATTCTAGTATGACAAGCTGTGATCTGCTAATCTTGGCACCTCTAAATATGCATTATATAATTGTGAAGGGGAGGCATATAATTTACATTCTCAACATTGAACAGTACAACATTTTATGTGTTTGATCCAGGGCCGTGGACAGGTTGATGATTTTAACATCGTCGATCTGCCAGAACGCTACCTCGACTTCTTCAGATTCAACGATCCTGTTGGGGGTGAGCATCTTAATATCCTTGCTGCTGGTCTGAAGGCTGCAGATCGTATAGTCACCGTTAGCCATGGATATGCCTGGGAGCTGAAAACTCCCGAGGGCGGTTGGGGTCTTCATGCAATTGTCAATGAAAATGACTGGAAATTAAGAGGCATTGTGAACGGGATTGACACAAAAGAGTGGAATCCACAGCACGACGCTTACCTAAAGTCCGACGGCTACGCTAACTACTCCCTTGAGACACTTAACCTGGGCAAAGCCCAGTGCAAAGAAGCATTACAAAAGGAACTCGGCTTGCCTGTCTGTCAGGATGTTCCGTTAATCGGCTTCATCGGTCGACTGGATGGGCAAAAGGGTGTTGATCTGATAGCTGAAGCAGTTCCTTGGATGATGGGTCAGGACGTCCAGCTGGTCATGCTAGGCACAGGGAGACAGGACCTTGAACAGATGCTCAAGCAGTTTGAGAGCCAATACCGTGACAAAGCAAGAGGATGGGTGGGGTTTTCAGTAAAGACAGCTCACCGGATCACTGCTGGAGCCGATATCTTGCTCATGCCTTCAAGATT
Organism: Nepenthes mirabilis; assembly: GCA_025585075.1. Lineage (NCBI taxonomy): Eukaryota > Viridiplantae > Streptophyta > Magnoliopsida > Caryophyllales > Nepenthaceae > Nepenthes > Nepenthes mirabilis. The sequence continues at coordinate 546 of JAODPA010121584.1, read as the reverse complement.
TGAACCCTGTGGACTGAACCAGCTTTATGCAATGAGTTATGGCACGATTCCTGTTGTTCATGCAGTCGGAGGGCTGAGGGATACCGTGATGCCATTCAATCCATATGAGGAGACTGGTCTCGGGTGGACATTTGACAGGGCTGAGTCAAGTAAGTTGATACACGCATTGAGGAACTGCTTACTGACTTACCGCGAGTATAGAAAGAGCTGGGAAGGTATTCAACGGCGAGGGATGGTTCAAGATCTTGGATGGGATCGTGCAGCCAGTAATTACGAGGAAGTCCTTGTCGCTGCCAAGTTCCAGTGGTGAATCGTCAATACCTGTCACGTATATTTGCCATCCTGTAAACATTCAATTTGGTGCATCACCAATGGGGCAATGCAGTAGGAGCTCATTGTTTGGAGATCTTGAGTTAGTTTATGCATCCGAAAGAAAAGCTTGGGAAAGAGATTTTGGGTTCTTTTTTGCGCTTTTTTGAAGAATGCCGGTGCAGAAGAGCATAGCCTGGGCTATATCTGACCTACTGGCTTAAAATTGGATCTCTA